>JASDQU010027747.1:601-14687 GCA_032191745.1 Picea mariana | reverse complement strand
GTTTTTTTTTTTTTTTTCAAATTCTGCTAGCAGTGCACCATACAAACTTAAGATGACATGTGCATTATGTTCAGTTAAATGCACCAAATAAATATTTCACAATGAAAATACAAGTGCAAACCTCCACAATGAAAAAATTGTGGAGGTTATTGCAGAGGTTTAATGTCAATGTGTATCATTATTTAGCATACTGGTGCATTTAGGATGTACATACACACCGATGCATTATATGTGAATTTTGCGCACTAGTTACATAAAAAAGACCTTCAAAACTTTGTTTCAAGGTAGAACGTTACATCCATCCTTATGTTTGTTTTAAGAATGTAGACACATAAGTTACATTACTCCATAGGATACACGTTGATTATTCATCCGCTCATAGGATCAGAAACTGTTCCCTTTGTTATAATATTCTTCTTCTTGATATCTGTTCTAAGAGAACAGTTTCAATTCATGGATAAATTTAACTCAAATGATATAATTGTTTAATCAAGTGAGATATTATATTATCATTTGAAATATGCACACCACATGAGTGGAAAATGTATTATTTGAAATTAAAAAAATGATGCTTAAACTTGCACCACTACTTTAAAAATGATTTCAATTGTCCGTTTGAAGTTATAATATTACATGCTTCCCAAACTTTCTTTTCAGAATCTAGACACATATTGATTGCGGTTTCGACTAAAATGCAAGGAAAAAAAGTGATAATATCAAATGGTCAATTCTTTAGATTCCAATTCATTTCATATAGTTTCGAGTTCTTCAAGTTCTCCCTTGAAATTTGTATTAAGTCCACTTTTTATTTATATTTTGATTATATGATTGAAATTATGCTACCACTACATGTGCATTTGAATAATTATGCATTGAATATTGTAGGATCATGATTCATGTTCAAATTCGGATGCGTAGGATATTCCACCAATCTAAAATCATCGCAAACTCTTATCGGGAACAAAATACCTTAGGTAGATGGTAGACGAAAATGGAGAGCCATGTTACCCCACCAATTGTAACATGCCATCTTCCAACGACCATCCCAGGCCAATGATACTTCACCGTGAACTAGATCTCTTTTATGAGACCCTATTAGTATGTGGTTGTTTAGAATATAAAGGGTTGAAGGTGAACCCTCAATATGTTGCATTGTCCCATTATATTAATGGTCGACTACCCAAAGTTGACGGTCTAATACCTCCCACTGTGGTGAAGGATCCATTGGGTGATATAGAAAAGACACGCAAGAACACTTCCACATGCTCATTTTTTGAAAAGTTGGAAGCCATCTCCTTTTGTTGAGTCAATTGAGAGTTCTAGTGAGCCAAAGTATGATATCAATACTGCCCAAAACATCTCTATTGGGAGAAAGTTGTACGAACCAAGAGAAAAAATGTCCAAGTACACGCCAAGGTCAGCTCAATTGTTGGAGGGTAGTGACGACTTCTCTCATCCTATACATTTGCAAAGTAAATACCAAACATGTTACAACCACACTTTGCATGGTGCTTAGTTATCTTCTTTACTTGTGCTTGATTTTGGGATTGAATTCTCCTTTTGTAGTAATAATTACATGATTTCCAAGTCTAAAATAGATGTTTCAAATCTTGCACTAGTACATATGGGCCCAAAATGTGACAAAATATTTCCACGTTTCTATAATTCGTGGAAAATGCATTAAAATTTTGTCTTTCTTTTAATTTTTTTTGGTTTGGCCCCGATGTTCGTCGATATAGCGACAGATTCAAAAAACCATTTATATATCCATGAATTTTTGTCGCTATATCGACAATTGTGCCACTTGTGCAAACCACATGTGCAATGCAACGGATATTGACTTTTTTCAGGGTCAACTCATTTATTTTTCTCGCTATATCGATGAGAATCGATCTATAAATACATGTCCTTAAGACAAATTTCGACAAATTTGCAATAGTTGCGACAATTTTGCTGGTGATTGTTTGAGCCCTGCTTTTTTTTTGTCACGTATTGGTTTAACACATCTAATTCTCGATCTACATAACTCGGATTTTAGACTTGCAAGGTTAGTATTTTTAATTTTTCTGTCTCTTTTAATATAAAACTATGTTAAGAAATTTTAATTTCAAATTTTTTTAACATGGATGTTTTAACCAATTATTATTATTATTATTTTTTTTGAAATTTAGCATTGTTACATATATTTCATGTGATTGAACTTTGAAGTATATGAATTTTTAAATTAATATTTTTTTTTAATAATTTTTTCAAAATTTAACATTGCAACATATATTTCTTGTGATTGGACCTCGAAGTATATGAAGTTTTAATTTTAATTTTTTTTCAATGTTTTAACAAAATTTAATTTTTTAAATATTTAATTGGTTCTTATAGGAAATTACTGTGTCAAATTAATATATACTATGAATGAAAAAGAAAGGAGGCTTGCTCAGTTTAGAGTGACATTGGAGGCGAAGGGCAATGGAAAATGTTATTTCCCTTGCAATGATTGCAGGGGCTTGCATACAAGAAGAATTTTAATAATAATAGCTAAAAAACATTGTAGGGAGAAGGGGCATGCCGAAGGGGGTTATGAATATCATCCCTTGGTAAGACATTATTCAATATATAATATATTCTTTGTAATAATGATCATGTCTTGTATTTGTCAAATGTTTTATATCATTTTAATATATGTTCTATACACACTAATTTTAATACATTGTTTGTAAATATAAAGACAATGCCCCCAAAATGTTGACTGCGAGAGAGTTATTTCCCAAGTAGTAGCATAAATACTACTTTACAAGGTGAGGAACATGGAGATCAAAATATTCAAGATCGAGTTCTTAATGATGATATGGACAAATATAACGTTATTGATACAAATCAAGAAGATGAGATACATAGATTGATCCAAGACACATTTACTCCAATGGACGAGGACAACCAGGATGATATTCATGATGTCGATCCTCTACTCGAGAAGTCATGACAACCTCTTTATGAAGGCTCAACAACAAATCTTCTATTTGATATATTGTTGTTGGTGAACTTGAAGGTTTTGAATGGTTTATCAAACACTTGTCTCACACAGATCCTAAGGTATGTAATGTATTATTTATGTCATGTTGACATGTACATAAAGGTTGAATATTTTTCTATATTGTTATTGTTAATTAATTTGTAAAGTAGGGATGCGATATTTATGATTAATATTGTTTACATTCACTTATTTTTTTGAATGGTGTAGATTGTTAGGTGAATATCTATACCACCGTCAAATATTTTACCATGCACATATCGAGAAATACCTTTGATTATGAAAGAAATTGGAATGGAGTATCAAGCTATTGATGCATGTCCTAATGATCATATCATATACTATGGACAATATGCATCAGAAAATGAATCTCCACAATGTCAAATAAGTAGATATCGAACCGACCAAGCAACAAAAAAGGTGCTTCGCAAAGTTCTTCGTTATATTCCCATAATTCCACGTTTCCAACGACTGTTCAGGTGCCAAAGTATAACACAGTTTATGGTTTTCCATGCAAAGAACATAAGTGAATACGATGTTCTTGAAATGTGTGCAGATGGTTCTGCATTGAAGAACGTCGAAGAAAAATGGCCAATTTTTAAAGAAGAACATCGTAACATTAGACTTTAATTGGCACCTAATGGTGTCAATCCATTTGGAGAGCTTCGTTCTACTTACTCAGTGTGGCCTATTTTTGTTATAAACAATAACCTTCCTCCTTTGATGTCGATAAAGAGAGAGCACACAATGTTGGCAATGATTGTTCCAGGTATTTAATTAGCTTGTCTTTATTTACTTGAAAGCATGACATTATATTTCATTTCTTTGTTTCGTTCATGATAATTATATCTTTTATATATAAGGATGTATAACTAAATATAATTAATGTATGTTGAACCAATTAAGTAAGTACCAAGTTAAAGATATGAATGTATATATTGAGCCTCTTATTGACGAGTTGTTGAAGTTATGTGTTGGCATCACTATGTATGACATCTCTAGAACAATAGGGAAAAAACGATTTCAATTCCATGGAATACTTACATGGACAATTCATGATGCTCTCGGGTTAACACATTTTTGTGGTATGTAACTTTCTGTTGTGCTTGAATATTATATAATTTTTTAAAAATATCATACATTTTTAAAAATTGTAATCCTAATTTGCTACATTAATTCATATATCTTACAGGTCTCCAAACAAAGGGTAAATTTGCATGTCCAGTTTGTGGTCCTAGGATAAAATATCGTCATTCAAGAAGTTTAGGAAATGAGGTGTTTAATGAGTATAGACACTTTCTGCCTAAGAACAATAGTTATCGAACTATCGAGAAAGAAAAATTCAATGGTAAATAAGAGAATGGAAAAAAAACCATGAAGAACGACACCCCACCTATGGAAGTTGGAATATAATAGAAATCGTCAAGGTATGCAAATTATTTATGTATTATAATATTATAAATCTTATGATTTTTTTTTCCAGTGAATTTTGTTCAGCGCGGTACCTAGCTATATTGATTAATTAGTGTTAATGCGATTTCATTTATGTTTCATGAATGTCATTAAGGCACAAATGGGCTTCCATGAGGAATGGAAAGTTACCCCATACAATTCAATAGGTTTCCCTACTATGAGCACCTACAAATAGTTCATCTATTCGATACAATGCATATCGGGAAGAATATAACATAATTGTTATGGCAAATCTTAGATGGAAGGATTGACAAAGAAAGAATTGGAAAGATTTGTAGTGACATCTAGGAAGCTAATCACGCATTGCAAAGTGTGATTATTAATTCTAATGGTGATGATCAAGAACACAATATTAGTTTTCCATGGTTATTGACAGAGAAACAGAGCAATGTTGTAAAAGAGGTTATTCAGAAAATTAGGTTTCCGATAGGGTTTTCGTCGAACATACAAACTATATTAACGGAAAAAAGTGATTTTGGTGGGGTTAACACACATGAATAGCATACATTCATTAAGGTAATTATTAGGTATATTAACATATTGGTATACATCTTTTTAGTAATTGATTTCTCTAATTTGGAAATAAATATTAATGATTTGCTTTTTGTTACAGTATGTTCTACATCTATCTCCCCCAGACAGCTTTGACAACAACATAAAACAAGTTATATATGATCTTGGCAAATACATGAGGTAAGTAATGCATTTTTATATGGAAAATGTTTCTTCAGTGCTTTGTAGCTGAACTTATTGACATATTTTGTTTTATCTGCAATTTTATATATGCCTTGATATTGTTCAAACCTGTTATTTTATTCCACCATTTGTAGGTGGCTTTCATCTAAAGAAATCCATAAAGAAGATATAAGGTATTGGAAGAGAGAAATTCCCCGACTAATGTGTGAAATGCAGAAGTATCTACCTTCAACATTTTTCAATGCACAAGAACACTACCTCATACACCAAGTTGATGAGATTGAATTATGTGGACCCATACACACAAGGTCGATGTGGATGGTGGAGAGGTAGTTGAAGTCATTGAAGGCTTTTGTTAGACAAAGAGCACATCCTCAGGGTTCTATGGTGGATGGCTATATGACATATCAATGGATGGTTTATATTAGTTAATATCTTCCTAAATTAGCAGAAAATATGAATGTGCCTCGCATTTGGCATCTCGACTCCATCAACAAATTTGAAGGGGAGGTCCTATTGGGGAAAGGTAGAATGAGGACCATGAAAGGTAATTAGATGTTGTAGATTTAATATATTATACATTTAATTTTTCAATTTTGTATTATCATACTCATTCATTTATTTTTGTTCCATCAACTATATTAAACTTTTCCAATGATAGCTAATTATTGATATTCAATTGTTATTTTTTCATATAGTTGGACGAGAGTGGGATGCTCTACATTTATACATTGCAAAAAATCTTGATTGGATGGAGTATTTGATAGAATAATGTGAAGAATACTATGGTAGGTTATGATGGGAAGGGGCCAGTAAGATGATTAAAACAACACATCGTTATCGGAATGAATTTCCTGATCTTACGCAAAGGGAAATTGATTTAGCCTTTGGTCTAAAAGATGAAAAGGCAAGTATATTCACCCACATTTTATAGTTATTTCCCATTATATCAATGTATTTGGTTTGTTTATTTTTTGAAATATATATTTACTAAGTCCATATTATATGACGTTTACTAATGGACAATGCATTTTTTACTTGTTGTCCATGTTGCAATTGAAACACCACAACGCTATGTGGTGTAATGGCTGTAAATTTCGTATTAAAAAGTTGGATGATAAGATGAAAGCCTTAGATTGTGGGATAACTGCAGTGTCTAAGGTCACTAATGTTTCCTCTAGAAGTGACAGACATCCAGAAGAAATTGAAAATAAGTACTATGGGTATTTGGAGGATATAATTCAGTGTGATTTTAATTCCTTTAAAGTAGTTTTGTTTGATGTAAAATGGTACAAGCTATGGATGCATGAACGTGATCCTGAAAGAACTGTTATTGAGCATTCTAATGGATTTACCATGGTTAATACAAGGGAATTTGAACAAGGTAGAGAGCCTTATGTTCTTCCAAGTCAACGTGAGCAAGTATTTTACTCAGAGGTACCTAGTAAAGCAGGTTGGTCATATGTTGTTAGATATGATCTGAGAGGAAGAACAGTAAAGTATAATCATGTAGAGGAAGAAGATAATCTTGAAGAAGAAGATGATGATGCACATCAGGAGCAGGTGGTTGCAGATGTGTCAGATGAATAAGTCGAAGAAGTTGATCATCTAAATGTAGTAGACAATGTTCCCATTGATGATAGCGAAAATGACGTTGATGATGACGTTGACATGAACGATCCTTTCAACATTATCGATTCTGAACTAGATGATGATACTGATGTTGATTTGGATGAAGAAGAAGATGAACGATATTTAAAAGTTGAAATGTACGAGGCAAGTGATTATATGTTTTCTATGATTTATTCTATTAATTATTTATTTAGTATTTATATGATTTATTGTTTTTTAAGTGTTTACTTATACAGGTTAATTACGTTTTTAAAGTTTTATGCCATTTTTGTATGTAGTGTGTTACATGTTAATTATTACATCAAATTAGGTATGGGGGAATTGAGAGTGATGTGAGGGGGGGGAGGGGGGCGCATAATTAGAGCTTCCACCTTCACATGGTTTCCCCTGTTTAGTAGAGAATTAATTATTCTTGAAACCAAGAGAATCTCATTCGGGTTTATTATATGCCAATTTGAGAAATTTTATGTGAAGGTGAGGTGATGAGCATGTTCAAAACAATGGAAATATGGTTCCTAAACACACAACTTGCACACATAGAAACAATACCAAACCATGAAAGAAGTCATGAAAATTGGCCTTGTCGTCGGATTTTACCTTCCAATTTGTGCTTGTATGGACTGAAATTTGACATGCTAGGACAACACACTTGCATTGACGGTATGGGACGGGTTTCAGACTCAAACATGAGTCAAAAAAACAATTCAACAATAAATATTCTTTTTTTATCCTACCAAAAGCCAAAAATAATGCGCGCCTGCTCAGGTACTTGACCCCGCTTATAACTGACACGTGAATGGGGCCAACGTTGAAATTTTTCAATTTGTGGTTGTATGGATTGAAATTTGAAATGGTTAGACTAGATGCATACACTAATGGTATGGGAGAGTTTCCATACTCAAACATGACTCACACAAACAATTCAACAATCAAACAACAAGCCTATAGAATAATTAATGTGAATGGGGCCAATGTTGAAAATTTTCAATTTGTGCTTTTATGGACTAAAATTTGACATGCTAGGACAACACACATGCATTGATGCTATGGGATGGCTTCCATAATCAAACATGAGTCAAAAAAACAATTCGATAATCAAATATTCTTTGGTTATTTTATCAAAAGCCAACAATAAGGCACCCCTGCTCATGTACTTGACCCCGCTTATAACTACCATGTTGATGGGGCCAATGTTGAAAGTCTTTCAATTTGTGCTTGTATGGACTGAAATTTGACATGGTTAGAATATAAACATAAAATGACGATATGGGAGGGTTTCCAGACTCAAACACGACTCACACAATCAATTCCACAAATCAAACAACAAGCCTATAAAATAATTAACGTGAATGGGGCCAATGTTGAAAATTTTCCAATTTGTGCATGTATGGACTGAAATTTGACATGGTTAGACTAGATGCATGCATTGATAGTATGGGAGGGTTTTTGGAATCAAACATGACTCACACAAACAATTCTACAATCAAACAACAATCCTGTAGAATAATTAATGTGAATGGGGCCAATGTTGATTTTTTTTCAATTTGTGCTTTTATGGACTGAAATTTGACATGCTAGGACAAAACACATGCATTAATGGTATGGGAGGGTTTCTAGAATCAAACACGAGTAAAAAAACACAATTCAACAATCAAATATTCTTTGCTTATTCTATCAAAAGACAACAATAAGGTGCGCCTGCTCATGTACTTGACCCCTCTTATAACTTACATGTGGATGGGATCAACGTTGAAAGTTTTTCAATTTGTGTTTGTATGGACTAAAATTTGACATGGTTAGATTAGACGCATACAATGACGACATGGGAGGGTTTCCAGACTCAAACATGAATCACACAATCAATTCCACAATCAAACACCAAACATATAGAATAATTAATGTGAATGGGGCCAATGTTGAAATTTTTCCATTTTGTGGTTGTATGGACTGAAATTTGACATGGTTAGACTAGATTCATGCATTAACGGTATGGGAGGGTTTTTGGACTAAAAAATGACTCACATAATCAATTCTACAATCAAAGAACAAACCTATAGAATAATTAATGTGAATGGGGCCAATGTTGAATTTTTTTCAATTTGTGCTTTGATGGACTGAAATTTGACATGCGAGGACAACACACATGCATTGACGCTATGGGAGGGTTTCTGGAGTCAAACATGAGTAAAAAAAACAATTAGATAATCAAATATTCTTTGGTTACTCTATCAAAAGCCAACGATAAGGCACACCTGCTCATGTACTTGACCTCGCTTATAACTGACATGTTGATGGGGCCAACATTGAAAGTTTTTCAATTTGTGCTTGTATGGACTGAAATTTGACATGGTTAGACTAGACACATACAATGATGGTATGGGAGGGTTTTCAGACTCAAACATGACTCACACAATCAATTCCACAATCAAACAACAAGCCTATAGAATAATTAATGTGAATGGGGCCAATGTTGAAATTTTTCCAATTTGTGGTTGTATGGACTCAAATTTGACATGGTTAGACTAGATACATGCATTAACGACATGGGAGGGTTTTTGGACTAAAAAATGACTCACACAAACAATTCGACAATAAAACAACAAGCCTATAGATTAATTAATGTCAATGGGGCCATTGTTGAAATTTTTTCAATTTGTGCTTTTATGGACTGAAATTTGACATGCTAGGACAACACACATGCATTAACGCTATGGTAGGGTTTCCAGAATCAAACATGAGTCAAACAAACAATTATATAATCAAATATTCTTTTCTTATTCTATCAAAATCCAACAATAAGGCGTGCCTGCTCATGTACTTGACCCCGCTTATAACTGACATGTTGATGGTGTTGATTTTTCATAAGCTAGGTTAAGCATGTAGTTCATTTAATTTCATCGTGTCTTAACCATAAACAAGAATGTTGCAGCAACCAAGATCACAAAAAGAAACACCATGCACAAGAACATAAGATATATCTTGGGAAACCCTTCTCAAACAAGGGAAAAAAACCCAGTCAAATCCTTTGCTATAATCTTCAAGAGAAAGGCCTTTACCACCAAGAATATCCTAGCGCACAAGAGGGTGCACAAAACCCTAGAAACTCAAGCGCCCAAGAGAGGTGCACAACTTTGACCAAGAAGTNACTCACAAGTGTGTGTGTGTCTACAATGAAAGATTTCATCTTACTTATATTAGACTTGTCCTGTCAACTAAAGTGTCTATTGGCACAATAGGGCCGACCTCACTTAGACATATTATCTATTTATTATTATAATAATTAATATTAATATTACTATTAATACTAATATTAATTATCTTTTACAGTTTATCTTTAGATACAATAAGATAGGGCTGACCTGTACCCTTTACACAATAACTAGGGTTACAGGTAGGTCTGACTCTTGAACAACATATAGCAAATGATCCGATACACCCACTAGTGCTCATCCATTAGGGGCACATCCATAGGGATGTCATGGACCCAATTCACTGCATTAGATAGATGAACCAGGTCCTCACACATGTACCTGTGCTCGTCCACGGGCACGTTTTCTCTATAGATATGCTTTCCCACTGCCACCAACAGGAGGATCATCTGGAGTCTTCTCATCAAATCTGTCGCTGCTCAGAGGAGGCCATCACATCATCTTCATTTCTACATGCTTTTTAGGGATTTCCCACGTTCACCTTGTGCTCAGCCACAGACATGTCCTAACTCAACAGATCACTCTTACATTGGATAATCATCTGGAGTTCTTGTCTCTCACATCATAGAGGAGGCCATATACATTCCTAGCCCCTGTTCGAGGCTGTAACCACAAACCCTTTATTAGGGGCTTTCTCTAAGGTTTGTAAGCTGAGAGTCAGACTTCACATGGCTGCTATATTCCACATCTCACAGGTTTGTAAGCTGGAGGATGTCTCCTATAGCTACATTCATCAACACTCCCTTTCAGTTAGGGAGGCATTCTTCATCAAGCCAAGTCTCATGCCGATGTACTTTGAGTTTTGTTTGGCTAAGGTCATCCATACTCCCTCTTAACTTAGAAGGAGTTCTTCACCAAGTAAATGTTTGGTGTAGAAGTTTGCAGTCTTCTCAAGTGGAGAAAGGTACTGCAAGTATACAATTTTCTTCTGCATCATATCTTTGACATAATAAAATTTTATTCTCTGCGTGACAATCCATTAGGAAGCTATGGGTTCTTTAAGGAGATTTATATATGGCTCTGTGTCATCAACATAGGAACCATCTCATGGTCAAGTGGATTTGTCGAAAGTATGTGAAGCCACATTGCTTCACACACTTACTGCTATATATACTCTGTCTCTGGTGCACTTAAGGCTACATAGTTATGTTTCCTACTGCCATAGGACACCATGGAAGACTTCAAGGTAGAACATCAAAAAGATGTGCTCTTCTGGTCCACTGTACTTTCTGCTCAATCTGAATCAGCATGAATCAAGTCTGGTGTTAACCAGATACACCAGTGATCCAATCAACTGTGGATTAGTCTTGTCTTGAATCAACATCGATCTTCTTCTTTAAATCCATTATGGTGGATTTGCATTCTATCATACTTCTTGTCCCAAGAAGTAGTGTATCATACTCAGATTCTTTATAAAAATCAGAAGTCAATTCTTGCTAGTTTTTAACAACTAGGCTTTCTGAGTAAGTCATCATGATCAGATTCTTGTCACCAGCACTGTATAGGTTTGGATCAACAACACTCTTGTTGAAATCCAAACTCATCAAGAATCTATGAATCTGATATAGATTCCACTCATTGATGGTAGTACGGATGGAAGTAAAAAGGTTTACTGGGTCAAGTGTCTCATCATGGACAACTCCCTCTGTTTGTGAGAAACCTATGGCTTATAGATCACGTTTTGTATTTCCTTGATACTTTCATTTGCTATATGTTGCACAACAGGTTTCTCCTCTTGGTCCTTGAATAATATCTTATGTACTGTTTTAAAGTATACTGGTATTCTTTTGTCATGGCTTTTGTCCATACTGGTTCTCTTGTAGATTTTCTAAGACATGGAGTCTTATCATCAATGAAGTGTCTCATGACTGGAGGATAGCTTTGAAAAAATATTTTACTTTCTCGGAAGGTGCCTTGAGAGGCTTGTATGGTTTTCTGCTTCTTGCATAGTGAGTCTAGGTAGGCATTTTATGCCTTGCTGCAATATCACTGAACATATCAACTAGAGCAACTGGATCAACTGGAATAATGTCTTTCTCCCTCTGAACTACTGAAGGGGGAGAAGGTATAATCTTACTGTCAATCTCTATCTGAGATTGTTTAGATCTTTGAAGGACTATCTCTTCTTCAAGGACAACATTTCTGATTGTCTCAATCTGTCTCTGACTAGGGATGTCGATCTGGAATGTCTTTGAAGATTCGCTGTATCCTTTCTTTCTAAAGGATATAGCTTGGACTTCTTCTCTTTGGGTACATGAAGATACACTGGGCACCCAAATAACCTGAAGTGTTCAATCTCAGGCTTCACTCTAGTGAAGGCTTCTATTCTGGTGAAGACTCTTGTTCTGAACATATACTGCGTCATGCATGCTTCTGCCCATGAAATCATAGAAAGATTATGATCATGCATTATTGCATTGATTGTCTCAAGAACGATTCTATTCTTCCTCTTTCTCAAAAAGTTTTGACTCCCTCTGAGTCAATGTGACTCCCTCTGAAGGATAAGCATCTTCCTTTGTTCTTGACCCGTCTGGCACAAGAAAACAAGAGGAACCAAAACAAGAATATCTCCTAAAGGAGAATAATGAGTACATCTCTAGAATCAAAACAATTTTAAGGAGTGTTATCACAACTACAACACCTATTTGTAAAGTAGAAAACTTTAGAAATATAAGTTAGAGGTATGACAATTTCAACAATCAAACCTGGAGTCTTCACTTCCAGTGTGTTGCTTTTCTTCCAAGTCTCCTTCACTCAAGATAACAAGCGCTTTCTTCAACCTGTCTTTTGTACTAGGACAATATTCTATCTTGACAGAAGGTTGGGTTAGAGAACAAACTCTATGATCTCAACTTTAATCCATCTAATATCTTTACTTTAATTTTGACCAAAGGTTAATATGATGGTTATAGCTTCAACATGCAACCTAGATCAAAATAATGTCATAAATAGATGCATATCAGAATAATTAAACCTGGGTTGCATTATTCCTTTGAACATGTTGGAGCTTGATATCCTTCTGGATCTATGGCAAGAAATCCCTTCTCCTGCAAATACCCTTTAAAGCTTAACATTTTAAACATATGTGAGTACATACCCCTGATAGCATTTGTAGGTAGTGGCACCATTTGGTAGCAACGTTAATAACTCTTTAAAAGACTTCAAGGGTGACTGCAATTGGTACAACAATTGATACTTCAATTGATACTGCAACTGCAATTGATACTGCAACTGATTCTGAAGCTGCAACTGCAACTGCAATTGATACTGCAACTGATTCTGAAGCTGCAACTGCAACTTATGGTTTTATGAGGAAACCCTAATTTTTCAAACTTCAAATTTTGAAATTCTGATCTAGGGGATAGATGTGCTGGGCTGAGGCAAGTAAGATGGTGTAGTTAGATTTCTGAAAATCCAAATTTTACCCCCTCAAACTTGACCAACGGATTTCTGGACTGGTGCTTCTGGTTTTCTGGTACTCTGGTACTTCTGGTTTTCTGGTACTTCTATTACTTTGTTAAAACTAGGGTTTCACTTTCCGGGAGATCTACCCACTGAAAAGGTGCGCTGAAGGTGCCAACGAGTTCCTTGGGTTAGGGCACACTTTTCTAGATGGTTTTGAGGCTGAAAATCTTCTTCAATAAAAAGCCCTAATTTTCATGTATGCCAACAATGACGTTTTTCCTTTTTCTTGTAAAGAATGCTTGTGCAATGGGTTCTTTCAAGACCTATGCTCTGATCCCATGTTGATTTTTCATAGTCTAGGTTAAACATGTAGTTCATTTAATTTCATCATGTCTTAACCATAAACAAGAATGTTGCAACAACCAAGATTACAAGACGAAATACCATGCACAAGAACACAAGATATATCCTGGGAAACCCTTCTCAAACAAGGGATAAAAACCCAACCAAATCCTTTGCTATAATCTTCAAGAGAAAGACCTTTACCACCAAGAATATCCTAGCACACAAGAGGGTGCACAAAACCCTAGAAACTCTAGCGCCTAAGAGAGGTGCGCAACTTTGACCAAGAAGTGTACTTGCTGAA
>JASDQU010027746.1:9992-25631 GCA_032191745.1 Picea mariana | reverse complement strand
TTGTGTTAGGTTATCCGACAAAATCTTATGCCAGTTAAAACTATTTCCTTTTGAAGCTTCCTCTAAAAAGGGTACCCAGTCTACATGAAAATGATAGGGATCTTTTCTCCCAAAATGTCTGCATAACATAATGGCCATATAAACCATATATTCATTTAAGGAGGTTGTAACATAAATCCCATGAGCATCAGCCCTAAACTTTGCTTCAGACCTCGCCCATCCTCTAATTATATTAGGATATGTCTAGTCTGCCTCGATACATTCTTTTCTCTGAAACTCTGATAAAAATTCAACATTAAAAGTATATTTATGATTCGGCGAGAGTTTATACATTACTTGAATGTGGTCTAGTCTGAATGAGCCGAAAATAGCTCCTTGTTTGTTTAGGATGCTCCTTGTTGGGATATCGACCTTATCAAGAGCCCAACTAATCATATCAGTGTATGCCACAAGTCTCGGACGCGCAGTGATCTTATGAAGCTCTGACTCAACTATGTCCCAGAAATGATTTTCAGAGTCAGGATGAGCATTCTCAAACTCATATTCCAGCAAATCTGAGATTTGATTCCACGATTTAATAGAATCTATAGCATGGGGACTGGTATCAGAGATAATATCTCCTTCCTGTGCGTCTTCATTCTTCTTCAATGCCTTTCTGGGTGCCATGACTCTACGTTTATTTGAAAACCTGTCACAGAGAATGGGTGAAAAAGCTCGGCTTAAAATGAGCACAGTCATTTGAAAGTTTACTTTGAATATATTCAAAAAATGATAAGACTGACACAGCTGTTATGAATTTAGGGCTTTTAATGCGGAAGATATTTTCCCAAGATATGCATTTAATGTCCGTATTTAGATGCTTTCGAGCTTTTAAAGAAAATGGGACACTTGCTTAATCGGACATTGAAACATAAATTAATACTTAAAGAATGCTTACCATTAAGCCTGCTTTAGAAAGGAGATTGATTAGTGTTAATATTAGATTAAGGTTGAAAACTTTGCTTTTCGGAATTTCGGAAGTCTTGATGTCGAGAGGTATGTTGTCAATTAAAAAACGATTTCCAAAATTGCAAAATCATGATGTTTTAATTTAGATTTAAACGCTATTATTTCCTTAATTAATTGAGATTAGACTTCTTTCGGGATTTTGGAAATCCGGATGTCAAGAAGTATGTTATCAATGAAGTCTGATTCCCGAAATCGCGATGGTTCTTTTCTAAACAAGACTAAACTTATTTTAATTGATTAACTGATCATGATTAACTCCAAAATAGGATTGGTTAAGTTAATGTAAACTGTGGGTTTTGTAAATCAGGATTTCGCGAAACATGATGACAGGAGATATGATCTCATTGAACCGTGAATCCCGAAATCGCGACATAATTATCTTAGCCCTGATAAACATTTTATAAGAGAATTAATTAATTCGTGTTTTATGAAGATTTAAACATATCAGGAAATCGGGGATCGGGATTTCGCGATTCTATTTGGATCAAAAACTTTGTTTGTAGGAAACCCCGAATCCTGAAAATTCTTTTAAGTTTACTTTAGAAAATCGTAAATTCAAAATTCAACACGTTTTTTAATAATTTTCAAAATAAAAGGCATCAGAAGTCTTATCTTTTTTGTAAACCTTTTTTCCGTTCATTATCCGAAAAATTAAGAAGAAACTAAGGAAACAAGGATCATATACTTAGAAATGATACGAAACTTGTGTTTTAGGAATAGTCGAAATCCGAAAAAGAAAAATTTAGTTCTTAAGGATAAAAAATTTAGATCTGTTTCAACATAGGCTCCAACTGGGGACCTCGTCTCCTTGTGGGACGAGGAGGACATGTAGACTCAGTTCCTTCATTGGGTAAATGGGGTCAAGGGTTTATCACTGCTAAAACTGTTAAGGAGAGAAAAAGAGATTTCATTTCAACTTCTAAAAATCTTTTCAGAACTTCTTATTTTCTTTAATATCAGTTATAGTCTTCTTCATAATATTCTTCTTCTCATTCTGAAAATAAGTTAGTATTAAAATGATAAAAACAATCTTAGGAAACTTAACAGATTTGTAAATTTCGGCTTGCATGAATCGAAATAAAATTTATAATTTTAAAAGGGCAGCTATATCTTGACTTAAGATGAAGATCCGGTTTCGAAAAAACTGGTAACTAGAATAGAGTGCTAGATAAGTATGACAACCATTACAAACACCTCAGATATTGCTTCACTATCAGCAAGCCTGTTCAATACCCCGGTGAAGTTATCTGTCCCTTTTAACTGAATTTCCTTTCACCGCTTCAAGTACTAATTATATATTTATATTCAGATATTGCTTCACTACCAGCAGGCTTGTTCAGTACCCCGGTGAAGTTATCTATTTCTTTTATATTAGACGAGGGAAATCATTTAAATGAATTTCCTTTCATCGTCTTTTGGACTAGATGGGGGCAATCAAATATGAATTTCCTTTCACCATCTGTCTTATATTTAGCTTATAAATACGAAGTGGGGGCAATCAGTGATACTTAAAATATCATGGATGGTTATCTGTGTAAAAATTTACAAATAAAGGTTTGTCAAACTGTTATGATTATTCTAGACCATTCTTTTCTCAACTTTCAAAACCTCTCAGTCTATAGAGAAAAAGGGAAAGATTATTTTCAGGGGTTTTCTTTTGAGCAAGCTTAAATCCTCAAACAAACCGTTAAGAAATCTAAGAAAGTCAGAATAAACCTAAACACAACCATTTTAGTCAGAGAATAAGAACAATGAAGACTGATCTTACTGAATTTAAATCTCTCACATCTCTATAGGAAACCTGAAAAGTATAAGACAGAACTGAAGGTATAAAAGGAGACATCCCAAAAATGTAAGTCAGAAAACACAGATTTCAAATCAAAAAATAATCCTATTGGAATCTTCTCTTAAAGATTTTTACTTCGATTACCTTTTAAACTTGTTCTAGGTGAACCCTTAAGGTGAAAGTATATTTTAAAACATTTTTTTTTTAAATAACAAAAAGTACTATCTACCACCTATTTTGGAAAATCAATCCTCTGAGTTCAGACTGTCTGTTCGAATCCTGTAAACCAAACAATATCAAAAATATCAATTATAATTTATTATTATTATTATTTTTTTTTTTAAACTTAATTTTTTTTATTCTATTTTTATTTATTTACAAAATGAGAATAGATTTTCTAAAAATGAAAAACGAAACGGTATATACAATGAGTGTTTCTGGAAATTAATTATTCCATATAATGCTTTAAAAAACGCCCGTTGACAGGGGCATTCAAAATTTTACTATCCAAATTTTCAAGTAAAAATGATTTTTTTCCTTCAGGAGATGTTACCTTAAATGGTCCATACCAAATATGATCAAATTTACCATTTTTCCCCGAATCCTCTTTTCGAACATCCCATCTCAACACCAGATCCCCAGGGAGAAAATTCTTGTCCTTGGATTTACGATCAAATAATACTTTCATATCATCTTGGTACTTCTGCAACTTTTCATTCACTACCGCTCTGTGTTGCTGAACTTCAATCAGCTGGTTTATCCTCCTTGTGAGAGGATTCAGTTCTTCCTTCTCGTCTTGCCATAGTTTCATTACTGGAAGTGCTAGGTTTATAGGCAACACTATATCTGTTCCATATACCATTTGAAAGGGAGAAGTACCGATAGACTTTTTGGTGCCTATCCGATTTTCCCACAAAGCGTATTTTAAATGTAAATGCCAAGATTTTTTATTTTCGTTTAAGACTTTCTTGATTATACTGATTAAACTCTTGTTTGAATATTCTTCCAGACCATTTCCCTAAGGATAGTATGTTGTGGAATGACCCAACACAATATTATATTTCTGACAGAAACTCACAATTGCCATAGACTTAAAAGCCTGTGCATTGTCTGTGACTATCTTCCAGGGACAACTGAACCTAGACAAAATATTTTCTTCTAAGAAGTCCATAACCACCGAATCAGTAACCTTTCTTGTTGGGATAGCTTCCACCCATTTGGTGAAATAATCTGTAGCAGTCAAAATCCATCTGTGTTGAGCACTTGAATGAGGATTAATTTCACCTATGAAGTCTAGCCCCCATTGTTGAAAAGGAGCTTCTGTCTTGACTGGGACCAATGGCATCGCTGGTAGTTTATGTTTTCCTGCAAAAAATTGGCAAGGGCTGTAAGCTCGTACCTTAGCATTGACATCTGGGAAAATTCTAGGCCAGTAATAGCCAGCCCTCAAGATTTTATATGCCATAGCCCTCCAAGCATGGTTTCCTCCATAGACTCCTTCGTGAAATTGATTTATAACTTCTTTTGTTTCCGACTCGACTAGACAGACCAAGAGGAAGACAAGTGGGTCTTTCCAATATAATTGTTTCTCAAAAATACAGTATTTCAGTACATGCAACTTTAGTGTTCTAGCTTTGGATAGAGACAAGTTAGTTGGACAGTTCAAAGTCAGTAAATATGTTACTATGTCCTTGTACCAATTTGATGATTCGAATTTCTCCTCAATTCTGTTTTCGACTATTTGATCCTCAAGTTCATTCACATCTACCCATTCTTCCTCCTCCTGAGAACTGTTTATCCCAAGAGCTCTGAAATTGGATTCAGCTAAAAGTTTAGCTAAACCTTGCCCCTTTACCAATTTTGTCGGTTTAACTTCCAAGTCAAACTCTTGAATTTTAGCAAGCCATCTTCCTCTTTTTCCATCGCTGTCTGCTTGAACCAAAATATCTTTTACAGAACTATTAGGAACATATGCAATCACCTTAGAATGTAAAATATAAGTTTTGAAAGCTTTCAATGCTTTAACCATAGCATATGCTTGCTTCTCCATTATATTATATTTGAGTTCAGCATCTCGAAGACTTTTACTAAAGAAGGCTATTGGTTGTTCGAAACCTTCTTCATTCTTCTGAAAGAGTACAGCAGCGAGTGTGTGTTCAGAGGAAAATGAAAAAATGAGAAAATATTTAAGATAATCGAGGCTTGCTAGTACCGGTGCCTCACTTATAACTTTTTTGATATGGGCAAAGGATGCTTTAGCTTTAGCTATCCATTTTACTTCACTGTTTTTCCGGAGCATATCTGTAATCGATTTTACAATTTCAGCGAAATTGGGAACAAATCTTCTCAAGAAATTTATTTTTCCTAAAAATGATTGAATTTCTTTCACATTCCTAGGAATTACTATTGTATCTATAGCTTCTACTCTTTTAGGGTCAATTCTAATTCCATCTTTAGATACAATGTGACCCAACAATTTGCCTTCTCGCATAGCGAAATGAGACTTCTTAGGATTTAAGGATAGACCAAACCTGCGACATTTTTCAAATGTCTGTTTGAGATGAATTAGATGGTCTTCATTCGATTTAGAAAAAACAGTAAGGTCATCCAGATAGATGACTACAAATTTGTCCCGTTCGCCAATGAAAGAAATGTCCATTGCACGTTGAAAAGTAGCACCTGCATTCATCAATCCAAACAGCATTTTATCATACATAAAAGTGCCCCAAGGAGTGGTAAAGGCAGTTTTTTCTTTATCGAGATCACTGACGGCAATTTGATTGTAACCTGAAAATCTGTCAATCATTGACATCCTATTAGCTCCTACTACTTTTTCAAGAACATGGTCCATTTTAGGTAGAGGATAATTATCTTTGAGAGAAGATTTATTAAGATTCCTAAAATCAACACACAGTCTGATTTCTCCATTTTTCTTTCTGACCGAGACCAGATTGGCTACCCAATCAAAATATCTTAGGTGCACAATTATCTTAGCATCAAGGAGTTTTTTAACTTCTCGTTCGATAACATGAAATAAAATGGGGTTAATTTGTCATAGTTTTTGTTTAAGAGGTTTAACACCCAGTTTGAGAGGTACCTTATGTTCGATTACAGAGGTGTCATATGTTTTCAGTTCTTCATACGGCCATGTGAAAACATCTTTGTATTTTTTTAACAAATCCGTGTACTTATTTTTGTTTTTTGTTGATAAATATTTGGACAATTTAACCATCCAGGGATTTTATTCAGTTCCTATATTACAATCTTCAACCTCCTCTGGTTGGGGTTGAAGGGTGGTTTTTGATGGGATATCATCTTGATTAAAAAGTCTTTCCAAAGGGATTAGACCCTTGGGAATCTGGTTGTTCTTGAGAACAAGCATTCGGTGATTTGCAATTTTGTCATGAAACTCTTTAGAATCCTCCCCCTCCTGCATGATCCAAACAGGATCATTTTGATTTTCCTGATCAGTATGTGTTTCTGCAAATTCATCTAATAATTCAAGAAACTTTCAAAGCTTCTCATCGTCCTCGAAGACCTGCCAATGTTGTATGTTATTTGGTATCATAGGGTGATGTCTCATTTGTATGTGATATTTTAATTTAAAGGCAGTTGGGGGTGTGATAGTTAATGTTGCTTTGGCTAGGGCATCAGCCTATTGATTTTCGGATCTTGGAATGAAATGAAAGTTCACAGATGAGAAGAAGTTCTCGATTAAATCCCAGACACAATTCCTATAATACCGTAATCTAGGATGCTTGGCCTGGTATTTCCGATTCACCTGTTTTATAATTAACTCAGTGTCACCAAAGACTTCAAGTTTCTTAATCTTCATCCTTCTAGCAGCTTCTAATTCTAGCACTAAAGCTTCATATTCACAAACATTATTTGTACAATCTACATTCCACTGAAGCCTATATGAAAAAGGAATAACAAATTGATCATCAGGAGCCACAAGAAGTGCTCTTGCTCCGGCTCCAAGGAAAGACGAGGCACCATCAAAATACATTTTCCATATACCAGTGCTATATACATTGTTTTCTACTTCTTTTTCTTTTTTTTAAATTTTTTATTCTATACGATTATCATCTACTTCTACTTCGAAATCGTCATCAATAGATAATATACAATTTCCTAAGTCTTGGTCGGCAATATAAACTGGGTGGTTGTTCAGGTTGTGAGGATTCCCTATGGTAAATGCCAACCTAGTCTCTCTGTAAAGATGAGTGTATTGTCCGCCAAAAAATGGGATAGTAGCATATGTCATATCCAGCTGGAGAGAGCCTCCAAGCTTGGTGCCCCATGATCTAGATAATAGAATACCATAATTTGGGGGAATGTCAGCGACCACTACATCCATAAGAATACTTTTAGCAGGAATTTGAGCCAAACCTACCACTAGGTCTTTAATCATACCTATGCATTTGACCTTCCTCGAATTGAAAGAGTATAAGTCACCATAGGGCCTTGTGATTTCAAGACCAAGTTTTTCCATAATTTCCTTTGGCATAACATTGTGGGAAGCTCCGGAATCCAACATACAGTTATGTAGAAGATGATCAAATAGAGTTAACGTAATATAAAAGGGTTCCACAGTGTCTCGTGCACCTTCAAAGTGTGGACCAAAGACTATATTTTTATCATCCTCTAAGTTGATGACGTCAGCTTGGCTTTCATCTTCGGAAAAGTTAATCATCTTAGAGATTTGTTTTTTGTATATGGGATTTTTAGCTAATTCAACAAGGGGAATAGGAATTTTGATTTTATTTATTTCGGTTTCCAAATTGAAATTTCCTAGGGCCTTGTCATTTTCTACATTTGGGGCCTCCATTACTTTCTTTTCAGCTTTTTGTTGAGACGTGGACTTGTTTTCATTTATTGGAGCTTTTGTCTTCACAGGGAGTGTTCCTATTGGTTCTGACTGGACAGGTTGTGTATCAACTATGTTTCTTTTTGCAGATTGTTTATCAGTAACTTTTGGAGTTGTTTCATCAGTTTCACTTCTCGGCGAAATATTTTTTGTTGGAACATTTGGGAGATTTTTGTTCCTCGATCTTAAATTATATTTTCCCTGTAGTTCAGCTATGATATCATCTGCGATATCTTGATAGGTGATATTTTCAAACATATTATCACTAACATTGTCTTCCGATGTAGATTCTTTACTTAAAGATGCTTCGTAATCCTGTCTCGATAAATAAGGTGATTTATTATCATCGCCAAGGTTACTAATATCTTCATCGATTTCTTCAAAATCTCCTAAATCTTCCTCTCCAATGTAATTTTCACTTTTAAAAGGTGTCGCAATTTTTTGATCTTCATTTTTAATTATTTTCTGTGGTCCCTGAGGATTAGGATTTCTACGACAATATTTTCTGGGGAAATTATCTCTTTTCAATCTCTCTAATTCCATTTTTGAGATTTTGTTTGAAATTTCTTTAATAACCCTAGCCATCTCTTCCATTTTATCCCCCAAGGATTTCCCTGATCCTGAAGGTCCACCATGTTCTTTAGATTTCCTGTTTTCTTTGTTTCCAGTTTCAATCTTTGCTTTTAGTTTCCCTGATGCCATCATGTTAGATTCAATCTCAAGCACATCATCCTGCATTTTTGTGAGATCTGTAGATCTCCTTTCTCTCAATAATAAGGCAAAGTCAGGATCAAAAGCACCAGCAAAAGTCACCTTTGCTGCGGGTTGTGAAGGTTTAACCTCAACTAGGATTTTATTATATAACTTATTGAACCTCTGTGTGAATTCTAGAACTGATTCAAAGTTTTTTTTTTTGAGGGATCTGAATTTTGTCAAGTAGTAAAGGTGATCCTTCCTCTCTCCCCATTGTCTAATAAATGAACTTTCAAGTTCTTCATAGGATCTTAAATATCCAGCTGCTAAGGATCGGAACCAGGTCCTCACCTGTCCCTCAAAAGTTTGAACGAGGAGTCTAGAATAAACATCTTCGTGTTCTATTACGAGTATGTCAGCAAATTGATCAAAAAAGTTTATATGTTCTTGGGAAGTCAGATCACCTTCCCCTGTAAATTTCGGAAGGATTTTCATATAATTCTTGGGGAGATCATGAAGAGGAACGCGAAGAACCAGTGGAGCATATCTAGCAGCCACTTTAGTGAAGATTCCAGGGAGTGGTTCTTGACCACCCCCAGGGGCACCACCTCCAGCTCCAGTGCCTCCTACTCCAGCACCCCCTTGTGTAGCCATGATTAGATTTGAGGCTAAAGTTTGGAAAGTGTGAGGAGAAGATTCTCAAAAATCTGGGGAAGAAACCTCAGGAAAAGAGAAAGTATTGAATGAGAGAGGAAGTGAAAGCGATCTCTCAAGAGTTTCCGAAGTGTTTGATTACGTACAGTCAGGCTGACATATAGTATATGTGGGTAAAAAGATTTGTTTAAGTGATTTTCGTGCTTTTAAAATATTTTCCGGATCGGAGACTGGTGAGGTCTGCTTACTATCCAAGTTTTTTCTGGTGTTCTTTCAGCTAATAGCCAGTTTAGTTACTGTGGAGTCGCCAAGTGAAAAATTTAGCCTTAGAAGGTTTTCTATCCTTGTTCACTATCAAAAACAGAAAATGTCAATCTCGTTCTTCCCAGGGAAAAATTTTGATTCTTCGTTCCCCGACAACGACACCAAAAAGATGTTGTTCCTGAGTTTATACTTTAAGGATATAAAGTATACCATCTAGGAATCCGTAAATGTTTAGAGAATAATTCGTGAATAAGAGTTTGAAAGAAGGGTAAAGAAGAATCAATTTCTCAATTGTCTCTGTCTTGCTTCTTGTTGTTCCTGGATGCTAATGTCTCTTTCAATAGCATCCCATGATCGTTCTAATTCGACCCGGTTAGTTGTTGTCTGTAAAATTGTATTAAAAAGGTTCAAAGTGATGCTAGTTTGATCTTGAAGTATGGGTTCAATGTTGGGTTGTCTAACACTCGGAACAGTCGTGGAGGATAATATTTTATTTATTTGTGAAAGGATTTTAATTAAAAGTTACTTCAAACTTTCCAGAGATGTGAATATGCAGAAAACAATTTTGAAATTTAAATCACTAACATAAATACATTCGAGGTCGTTTCCTGGATTTGTAACAATTTGAGAATAATAAGATAACAAATAAACGCTACAGAAAAATATGAGGCTTTAATCAAGAAAGAATCTCATATTTCAACAGATAATAATGAAGAAGAACAAGGTTTCTAATGAAAATTAAGTATTAAGGTTCAAACAATTTACAGGTCTTGAAATCACTAATAGCAATTTCAGAGGAAAAACTGTAAAGATTTGATATCCAAACCAATCTGAACTAGAAATCAAAGATATAGATAATTTCAAATTGATTATTCATTAGAAGAGCATTGAAAGACAAATACAATAAAGAATGTTAAATAGAGTTGAAGAAAACATAGCTACAAATTTGCAGGATCCAAAATCTCGTTTGTGATCTATATTATGAAGTATAAGAAAACTGTTATAACAATCGGCTCTCTCCAAAAATTCTGAATCCCTTTCTCAGTTTTTAGAATTTACATTTATACATCTTCATCAAAATATTCCGTTGGTGATTAACCAATTTCCTAATAATACGGCTACATATAAACAATAATGTCAACCGTTCACATTTTCTTTCTATTTTCTAATGATAAAAAATATTTAAAAAAGATTCTAAACTTGCGTTGACGAGCTTCCTTTTTCAGCTTCAATACAATGAATACACTTTCCCAGAAATTTCACAAAGGTCCTGGGAGCATCTGGTATCTCATTTGCTTCGAATAAGAAAAATCTTTTCTGTAATTTGAGCAAACGACTTTCTATCATCTTTTCTGTGAATTCAATAGTTTTCAACCTTAGATTCGACATTACCATCCATTTATTGATCTCTGTGATATTGATCAATTTAATTATTGAAACCTCTATCTTCATATTCTCCAGCTCTTCTTTGGATCTTAGCTGATGGTTGGTAATATTTATCTCACCTAATAATCTGGGACAGTCATCTGTTCCGATATTCAACGAAGCTCTTTCTATAAGATCAAAAATTCCGTGGCAATCATCATTTACTTCTCTGGTTATTATTTTATATTCGGCCAGGTTCGCTTCTCACACTTTTAACATTATGTCCCCTTTAACCTATTCAGAAATAGATAATTTCTGAATCTTTCCAGCTTCTTCCTTTGATGAGAAGGCCACTGCCTTTTGAAAAGCGGTTCTAGCTGCTTTTGCCTCCCTTTCCTTCTGGAAAACATTCTCCAAAGATTTATTAGTTTCTTGAAAATAATTTTGGACTAATTCTAGATTCAAAAACACCTCCTGTTGTTCTTTCTCTATTTTCGAATATATCTCCAGTGCTTGTGTTCTGAAATTTTCAAGTTCTACTACTTGATTTGTAATAGAAATGATTTTATCTTGCAGATGTTTATTTTCTTCTCCCAACTTTCAAACCTGTTCCTGTGTGACCTGTATTATATGTTTTGCATCCTCGAAATCTTTATTTATTTTCTGAATTTCCTGCATATCCTTTAGTCTAGCTTGTTCTAGACCCTTCTATATTGCTCAACTGATATTCCTCTCAGTTTCTTTTAATTTGTCTTGTAGTTGAATTATGGTTTGATCTTTTTGTTCAAGCATATTTGTCAAATTGGCAACAGAATATATATTAGTTGATGCTATAGCATCCATCATACCTGCTAATTCTGTAGCAAATTCTCCCTCTTTGAGATTCTTTCCATCTATAATCACCTTATGCCTTTTAATCATCCCATCTCCTCTTGGATGAATTTCTTGCTTCAAGACTGCTCTTCACCTTTACTGAAAAAGTAATCCAATGGAGGGATTTCATCTCTTGAAATCGGCTCTAGATCACTAACATATAAAGCTCCTTCATGGGGAGTTCTGAAAGTTGATTGTAATGGAGTTAAGGAGGTGATAGGACTACCCAGCTTTGTTGATGTTGTCCCTCCTATCTTTTCTGGAACATCGTCAAGCATTATTGGATTTGTTTCCAGCCCTTTTCCTTTCTTTGTCCCAGATTCTTTTGTCTGATAACCCCCTGTGTTTTGGGGAGGCACCTCAGAATCCTTGACGTTGTCTTTGGTATTTGTTTCAAACCCTGGAGGGGGTTCTTCCTGTTCTGGTGGTGAGGTCGAAGCTTCACCCTATAGACTCTTTGGTAGGCAATTTCTCCTATGGCTCTGAAAAGATGCAAACCCCATCTATGAGTCAGGTGGCAAGGCCTGTACTTTGCTCAGCACCTCTTCATAGGATTTAACATTTCTAAATATGTCATCATAAACAGATATTTCATGTTCATATGCCTTTAAATTGCACTGTGTGAAATGCCTACTTATAACTTGATAGGGATCATATTTTCTGTGCTCAATATTTACTAACTTCACCTCTTCCAATGACTCAGCTTCAACCTTAGAATGACCTAAATTTAATAAAGCAAATTTTCCAATATAAACAGGGAAAGATGGCCATGATTTCTTTTGAGCATATTTTAATTCTAATCCAACACCACCCTTTACTATCTGATGAGCTATCTCCCTGCATACCAATCTGTTCGGTAGGAATTTAGGGAGTGCATGAGGGGGAATGGAATAACCATAAACCCTAATGTAGGAAAACTTTTCTTCAATAAACCAATCAGCAACTGCTTTAAGGTTTTCTGTGATTACTTCATAAATGCGAGGGGGTTCGCATCCAAAAAACATCCTGTGCATAGGAATTATGAAAAAATGACAAACCTCATAAAATACATCTTTAGCATTTTCCTCCCAGAGGGTTGAGTGATATTTATGAATAGGCTCTGGACAGGAAATGCTCCAACTCCAATTCATTAATGGAAAGGGAGTCATAAAACAGATTGCATCCATAATGTATGCAGACATATAAAAAGCTATTGGTTGTACCTTTGATTTCACCGCTCTGTAGTTTAAGACTTCTTGTGTTAGGTTATCCGACAATATCTTATGCTAGTTAAAACTATTTCCTTTTGAAGCTTCCTCTAAAAAGGGTACCCAGTCTGCATGAAAATGACAGGGATCTTTTCTCCCGAAAAGTCTGCATAACATAATGGCTATATAAACCATATATTCATTTAAGGAGGTTGTAGCATAAATCCCATGAGCATCAGCCCTAAACTTTGCTTCAGAACTTGCCCATCCTCTAATTATATCGGGATATGTCTGGTCTACCTCGATACATTCTTTTCTCTGAAACTCTGATAAAAATTCAGCATTAAAAGTATGTTTATGATTCGGCGAGAGTCTATACATTACTTGAATGTGCTCTGGTCTGAATGAGCTGACAATAGATCCTTTCTCATTTAGGATGCTCCTTGTTGGGATATCGACCTTATCGAGAGCCCAGCTAATCATCTCAGTGTATGCCACAAGTCTCGGGCATAGGGATCTTATGAAGCTCTGACTCAGCTATGTCCCAAAATGATTTTCAGAGTCAGGATGAGCATTCTCAAACTCATATTCCAGCAAATTTGAGATTTGAGTCCACGATTTAATAGAATCTATAGCATGGGGAGTGGTATTGGATATAATATCTCCTTCCTGTGCGTCTTCATTCTTCTTCAGTGCCTTTCTGGGTGCCATGACTCTGCGTTTATTTGAAAACCTATCACAGAGAATGGGTGAAAAAGCTCAGCTTAAAATGAACACAGACGTTTGAAAGTTTACTTTGAATATATTCAAAAAATGATAAGACTGACACAGCTATTACGAATTTAGGGCTTTTAATGCGGGATATATTTTCCCAAGATATGCATTTAATGTCCGTATTTAGATGCTTTTGAACTTTTAAAGAAAATGGGACACTTGCTTAATCGAACATTGAAACATAAATGAATACTTAAAGAATGCTTACCATCAAGCCTGCTTTAGAAAGGAGATTGATTAGTGTTAATATTAGATTAAGGTTGAAAACTTTGCTTTTCGGAATTTTGGAAGTCTTGATGTCGAGAGGTATGTCGTCAATTGAAAAACAATTTCCAAAATTGCGAAATCGTGAAATCGTGATGTTTTAATTTAGATTTAAACACTATTATTTCCTTAATTAATTGAGATTAGACTTCTTTCGGGATTTCAGAAATTCAGATGTTAAGAAGTATGTTATCAATGAAGCCCGATTCCCGAAATCATGAAATCGCGATGGTTCTTTTCTAAACAAGACTAAACTTCTTTTAATTGATTAACTAATCATGATTAAGTCCAAAACAAGATTGGTTAAGTTAACGTAAACTGTGGATCGGGGTTTTGTAAATTGGGATTTTGCGAAATGTGATGACAGGAGATATGATCTCACTGAACCGCGAATCCCGAAATCACGACGTAATTATCTTAGCCCTGATAAACTTTTTTATAAGAGAATTAATTAATTCATGTTTTATGAGGATTTAAACATATCGGGAAATCGGGGATCGGCATTTCGCGATTCTATTTGCATCAAAAACTTTGTTTGTAGGAAACCCCGAATCCCGAAAATTCTTTTAAGTTTACTTTAGAAAATCATAAATTCAAAATTCAACACATTTTTAAATAATTTTCAAAATAAAAAGCGTCAAAAGTCTTATCTTTTTTGTAAACCTTTTTCCCGTTCATTATCCGAAAAATTAAAAAGAAACTAAGGAAACAGGGATCATATACTTAGAAATGATACGAAACTTGTGTTTTAAGAATAGTCTAAATCTGAAAAAGAAAAATTTAGGTCTTAAGGATAAAAATTTAGATCTATTTCAACATGATCAATTAAATTAAAATGTGTTTTATTGAATATAAAATGAACGTAAAAAGAAAAATAAATCATAATAATTCTCTCCTCCCTTTCTCTATTTTATTTCAAATATATAATTATAACCACATATTATGTGACAAACCATTGACATTACATGTTTTTCCTCTCTTTTATAAATTTAATATTTTTTCTTTACTTTTACTCATTTCATTTCCCATTGACATTACATGCTTTTCCTCTCTTCTCTAAAATTAATATTCCTTTTCATTTAAAAAATATGATTCATTTTCCTTTAATTTTACTCATATTCCATTTCATACTTGACATCATTTCATTTCATTTCCCATTGACATTACATGTTTTTCTTCTCTTCTATAAAAATAATATTCCTTTTCATTCAAAAAAAATTATTCATTTTCTTTTATTTTTACTTATATTTAATTTCATCTAACTTGACCTAACATGTATTATGTGACAAGTCACGCTCACATATATGTGAGCCGGCTCACATATATGTGAGCAGGCTCACATATATGTGAGCAGGCTCACATATATGTGAGCAGGCTCACATATATGTGAGTCTCATTTATTTATTGTTAACAATTATTTCATTTCCTTAAAAAAAGTGATTCTTTCTCCTTTGGTTTGGACAGGACGATTGCCATGAATGTTATACAAATCAATTGACATTCAAGTATATAAATAATGTTAGGTTAGCTTTAAGACATTGGATGCTATAAGTATGGAATAAAGGAGTAAGTGGAAGGTTTATGCAAATAATTTGGATTTTATCCTAATCGAGATAAAATCCAAATTATTTGTTCATTTTCTTTTATTTTTACTTATATTTAATTTCATCTAACTTGACCTAACATGTATTATGTGACAAGTCACGCTCACATATATGTGAGCCTACTCACATATATGTGAGCAGGCTCACATATATGTGAGTCTCATTTATTTATTGTTAACAATTATTTCATTTCCTTAAAAAAAGTGATTCTTTCTCCTTTGGTTTGGACAGGACGATTGCCATGAATGTTATACAAATCAATTGACATTCAAGTATATAAATAATGTTAGGTTAGCT
>JASDQU010027744.1:11602-22378 GCA_032191745.1 Picea mariana | reverse complement strand
GGTAATGAGATAGAAAAACCATTTTAAATAAAAGACAATTATGAAGAAAAATTGATTAGTGTTTTAGATGATTTAAAGAAAGAAAGAGAAGAAAAAAATTCACTCAAGAAAGAATTGATGAAACAAAAGGAAAATGTTCAAGGTTCTGAAGAAGCTCAATAGGTCATCAAGAATTTAAGATCTCAACTAGAAGAGGCCAGAAGAATTGAAGAAAATATAGAACATCAAAATCAGGTTTAGAATCCAACATAGAAACACAAAAGGAAGAAGCATAAAACAAAGAAAATATACCGACATATCACCTCAAGGAAATAAACGATGACTTAAACCAGCTTGAGGAAGAGTTTGGTCAAGAAGAGAGAAGACTTGAAGAAGAAATAATTACATTGAAAATCCAACTTGAAGAAGCAAAGAGAATAGAAGAAGTCATAAAGTATCAGATAATGAAGAAAGAAGAAGAGGTTGAGAAGCTTGAAGAATAAGTTGTTACACTAAGATTCAAAGTCATCAAGCTCAACAAGAACATTGAAGAGATGGAAAAATCCATGTCAACAATAGAGAATAAAGAGAAGAATTCTAGATTGCTAGAAAAGAGGAATGGAGAAAAGAGAAAGATTTATGCAGAAGTACCCAAAGGAAGGAATCATGGTCAACCAGAATGTAATAAAACTGTTAAAGATACATCTTCAAGAAGACCATCCATGTTCAAGCCACAAAGAAGCTTTAATCATGATCATGATCAATCAAGGCAGAAATTCAGAAGGACTACACCAAAAAGAAGTTCGTTCACTCCCATATATGTAAATTTATTTTATGGTCATTGTTTTTATTGTACTAACTTTGGACATAAGGTTGCAGATTGCAGGGAGTATAAAAGAAATGTTCAAGAAAGAAATTCTTATGTGGCCCCATGTAACATTGAATGTTACAAATGTCATAACTATGGACACATAGCTAATGATTGTAGAATCGTGATTGATACTTCCATGAAAGAGAAAACTGATATAAGAAAGTATGGATAAGAAAATAGGAAGAACAAGTGAACAAAGACCAGGTCCCAGAGATCTCAAGATTGGTAAGAACATGAGATGAAGACAAATCTACAAAGAAAAAGGAAGATGTCAGATATAGAAAGGTTTGGCAAAGAAATGAAAGAAAAGAAGGATAAGTAAATAAGGAACAGGTTCAAGAGATTGTACTTTCAGGTATTGTAGTGCAATATGAATCCATAGATAGAAAGTAAGAAGTCAAAATTCAAAAATATGTTGAGACTACCAATGAAGATGATCATGACTCTGCATCTGAGCGGACACTTTTTTGAGCCATCCAGCTTGGAGACTCCCAGAAAATATGTATGGTGAACAAGGGGAGTCTAGATAGAATCTCTACAGATCAGATATTCATCTTTCAAGTAGCTTACATAGTTCAAGTCGACAGACTCAGAGAAATCAATTACCAGAAGTACAATATGACATATTGATCAGTGGAAAAACTTACACAGGAAAAAGTCTATTATTGTATTTAGACAAAGATATCTTCAACATAGGTTCTTCCAGACATGTAAAGTTTGGATTATAGATAGAGAATACCAGTGGACACATTTGTCATTTGATGATCAGTTGCAATAGTGAAGACTTCGTGATAGTACATAGACATATGGTCAGCATTGTGGAAAACTGAGTAGCAGAGTCTTGGACAGTATGTACAAATTTGGATTCGTAAGATGCTTAACAGTGGATTAACAATTGGAATCAGTTGAAATCATTTTATCACAGAAAGGAAAGTAGTGAAAGGCACAATAGAATAGGGAAATAGAAATAGTCAAGAGAAGCGATATCATCAGAAGGATATTGTTGAACAATATGGGTCACATGGACACAAATGAATTCGTAAGAACACATAGCAGGTTTGGACAGATATATGACAATGGATGAGAGCATGGATTTAGATATTGGTTCATAGATTGGTTCAAAGAGTGGTTCATAGATAAAGGAACATTATCATAATGAATGATAATGACACATGAATATTTGAATGCTTATTCTTGAATGCTTTTCATATATGTTAGTTGATTACACAAGGAATCACCAATGGAAAAAAAATCCAAAAGGAAGCAAGTATAGGAAGCCCTACATGTCATCTACATGACATCTTGCAAAGAAGTCTAGGGAGAGAAAGAGAAGCAGAAAGACAGGTAGAAATATCATTGAGAGAAGTTGTCAGACAAAGAGGTAAGAATAGAGGTATGATTCCAGGAGGAGAGATTGATCAGATGTGTGAATAGAGACTTATATGCTTAGAGAGATATCACAGATAAATGTTTCTAGGGGGAGTGATGGTCACAGGGGAAGCTTGAGCGATATGAATTCAGTGTTGCAACATAGTGATACCCTTTGTCAAAGGGGAAGATATTATTCAGATGAGGGGAGAGACAGTCATCAGAGGTTTAGAAACACAAAAAAAGATCAAAGAAATTTAGACAGGGGGAGCAACCCCCAAGGGAGATACCCTTTTCCATTGATGTCAAAGGGGGAGAGATAGAAAAATTGATCAGGAGTATGATCATGAATAATTATCATGACTAAGTGTTTCCATCAATGTTGGTGTTGCCATCAATGCCAAAGGGGAGGATTTTCAGACAATTGGATTAGGTTGATGTACAGTTGGTTTGGATTGTTGGTTGTCATTGATGTCAAACCTTGGAGAGTGATATTGTAGATTGATGTCAACCCTTAGAGATTGATTTTAACCCTTGGAAAAATCTGGTAGCGAATTCTGGTAGCGTAAAGATATGGGTAAGGGACCTAAGTTTTTTTTATGTATAAATGTATGAGGATCGATGAATATGTAGGTAAAACTATTCTATATGGATAGTATATGTCATGTGATTTTCATTGACATGTGGATTTCCACGTGGTTCCTCACGGTTAGTGAGTTATGGCCTTGTGAAGTTGGATGACCCCCAAGAGTATTCTAGAATCCCCTAGAAGGTAAAAAATAAGTTAATTATTCTATAAAGTATTCAAGAAGATTCCTAGTCAATGTGGTTGAAAGGTGAAATTAATTAAATAATAAAATTGACAAAGTGGTTAAGTGGACAAAGTGGCTAAGTGGACAAAGTGGCTAAGTGGAAAAATTGGCTAAGTGAACAAAGTGGTTAAGTGGATAATTCTATAGGAAGCTACTTGGAGAGTATAAATAAGAGAGAAAGGGTCTCCCATTAGTATCTATTGATAATATTAAATATCTATAAGTGACTGAGGTAACCAAAGGATATCTATGACAAATTTCACAGGGAAGGTGAAGTAAAGAAGGCCGAAAATTCAAGGGAGGATAAAGTTTTTAATGATGTTTTCTAAGGTATGTTATTTACAAGTCATCTCACCATTTTCACACTAACCTGTTTTATAGAATTATCAAGATAGAGAAATTGGGAGGCTATTGAGAAAAAATATCCAAGTAATTGTGATAAAAATTTCAGCATGTGGGTCATTGTATTTTTGGAGTTACACTCTGTGGAATATAGGGTTTGTGGCTAGTCCTGAAACTAGTCTAAAACAGGTGTTCCAAGTGTTGGAGCCACCTTGTTTTTCTAGCCCGTCACAAATTTCATTCTTAATGCTTGAAATCGAAAGATGGTTTTCGTATTTTCCCTCTGTGGTTTCAAAATCTTTGAAGCTTTATCACGTGAACAACGATGATTATTATACTCTCAAGGCGAGTCCTACCTTTCCTTAAAACGTTTCTTTGTTTGTTCTACCTTGGGATATCATAGGTCAGATACTATAAGTCATGTAGTTCACACGCCCCGAGCTACGAAACAGCGAAATCGTTTTAAATTTTACCCAAGGCAGTAACGAGAGTAAAGTTTTCCCTAACCCATGATTAAACGTCGTCGGGATTTCGCACCTCGGCATTCGCCAAACCCAAAAATTTATTGTCGTAGCCCCGATAGCCGAGAACACGAAGTCCTTATTTTAGTAACCCGTGTCATGGTTAAAAGTAAAAGCTAAACCATGGTAAAAGTTCTGTCGGCAATTCGCCACTCGACGTTTTCTTTTTCAAAAGTTACACCGTCTAAATCCCGACTCGCGAAATCACGATAAGAATATAAATGTAATTAATCAATAACTTAATCCAAGTTTATCTTCCCTTTTAATTAAGTCATGTTATCGCGATCTCGCGGTTTCGCAGCTCGACATGCTGATTTCCTGGAAACTTACTGTCGAAGCTCTGAGCCGCGTTACGGCGAATATAATAATTAGGAAATTAATCGAGCCCCAAATCACGATTACCTTTTTATTAACCAAAATCGATCATCGCAGTCTTAGGTGTTAGAGGTTCAAAGTGTTAAAGTAAAACCCCCGATATAATGAATACCGAAATATTGATTAACGTTGGTAAAACCAGATTAATTAAGCTAAATCAATACATATCCTATGTTTCGATGCTTGCGCAATTTATGAGGTAGCCTTATTCTTTCCATACGCCAACTGACATTTTAAACCGCCAAATTTTTATGGCATTAATGAGGAAATAGGGAAAATCGATGAATATAAGATCGGATTTTTATGGAAAAATTTATTTCTAAAGATGATTTGACAGAATTGTTCTGAAAGGTACCGAGTTTTTTGAATATATATAAGATATGTGGTTCATTATAACAAATGCATTTTCATATCACGCAGAGCACATTATCTCTGAGCATGGCAGAAGAGATAAAACAAAATCTCCAGTCATGGCTTCGCGAAAAGAATCCAAAGCCAATGTTGAGGTTTCGGGACAAGGCTCAGACAATGTCACTGATACTTCGCCTCGAAGTATCGACTCGGTCCCGAATTGGTCGTTCGTTTCAGATGTTCTGCAGGCAGAATTGGTGGATTATTCTGATGACTCCAGCAACAATGAAAAAGATGATATAACCACCAAGTACAAAACAGTCATCCAATCCGAAATGCACAAAGTAGCAGCCAGGCCATGATTGCTTCCATATTATGACATGGTCCGATGGGTATTAGACCATGTGGACATACTGACCAGAACCATCATGAACGAGCAGAAAGTCACCATCGAGACATTCAGGCCGGAACATATGCAAGCCATGTATAAGCTGCCCACAACGTCCGACTACACATATGGCGCCAAATTCTTGGACGAGTTCAAGGAGAAGGAATGCGTACAATATGATAAAACCATGTCCAGTTTAATAAAAGATTGGGTTTCGAACACCACGAAGTTTAGAGATGATAGCCATGACATATATTCAATCGCTTCTTTAGAACCGCAGTACAAATATGTAGCCATGATGACATGCAGGTTATATGGGAGAGAGGACACCTCACATTTTTTTCTTCCGTGGGTGCCTCTAATGGTTCGGATCGTCGAAGGCAGTTCCTTCGACTGGGCAAAAATGTTGTCCGATAGCTTGACCAGTCGGGTCATAGAGTATCAGGCGCAGAAAGAGAACGAGAAGGCGTCTTCATTCTTCATGTCTGCATACATTATGGAAACAGTTTGTTTTTTGACACTATTTCCCTTAATGAGTTGGAGTTGGACTCCAGCAGAAGACGAGCCCATACATGTCTACCATTCAAAATTATGGGAAAACAAAGCGCCAAATTTCATATACGAAATCTTCAACTGGGTAATGGTGCCTCTGCATGTCACTATTTTTGGTCACCCGCCACCCAGGATATCGGACAACATAGTGACAAATATAAGAAGTATAGCAGACTGGTATGTAGAGGCCAAATTTTCATACCTCAAAGTTTTCGGGGCTTCTGTTCCCCCGCATGCATTGCCATTGTTCATTCCCGACAAGCTGGCTTGTCGTGAGGTTGCCAGGAAAACAACAATCGGTGGTATAAGCAAGGAGCTTAAGGGATATTCAAAGAAGGTATGGCCATCTTTTCCTGTACATTTAAATTCATATTCTTTATTACATTTCGGGCATGCCAAAGCTGAGGTAGCGGCCCTGGAAGACCTAAATTTGGTCTCCATTGAATACAAGAAGCACGATCCACAAAGGGTCGTGAGCAATCATTTGGCCAGTTGCGGGCTCAAGAGATTTGAGCACGAGAATTCACCCTCGGATGACATTTTTCGAGGCACAAGGTCCTATGCCGAGATTCTAGATTGGATACAAACCTTGGCACCCGAGGAAAGAGCCGATGTTCTGAAGTTCCAGGAACATCGATCCAGTTGTCTTCCTGCAGTGTTGCGAGGTGAGGGTCCGAGTACATTGGAGGAAAAATAGAAATATGCCGAAGGATCTAAGGATGCGACTCCCGATCAAGAAAAACAATAGGATGAGGGAGAGCAAACTAAGATTCCAAAAGAAGAGATAAAGACTCTCGACCCACCGAATAAGCAAAGTTCGATCACTACTCCGGAAAAATCAGCGAAGCAGATCGGAGAACCTATCACATTAGTTACCCACTTGCAGTCGACGCAAGGAAATATTGATGCAGGATGGATCTTCAATGAAGAGTTGAGGCCTATAAGGATAGAAGAACTCCCTCTGAATGAGTTTTTCTTCGATAAGAAGAGAAAGGCAGTAGTAAAAAGGGAATTCTATCAGGAAGGAGAGTCAACTGCCAAGAAATATAAAGTTATAACTGATGGAAAAGACAAGAAGAATGAACAATTCGTGACTGAAATAGCAGGGACATTAGGAGCATATGCCTCGGCGAATCAATTTTCAGTCGGGCTTTTGAAAAACCAGCTTAAATGAAAAAATCACCTCATTAGGACCCTTGAAGCCAGACTGGCTACAGCAACAGAGACTGCTAAAGACCAGGCGAGTGTAGGAATAGAGCAGGCCAGGTTGGCCGATAAAAATGAGATAGAACTGCTCAAAACTAAGCTTGAGCAAGCACAACTGGTGGTCCAGGATGGTCAGATGCAAGTGAGCCATCAAAAGGATTTGATCGAACAACTATAGGCTAGGGTGGAGATCGGGGAGAATAGAATGATAAACATTGGGATGTTCAAGTCCCAGGCGATTGATATTCGGAGAAGAGTCTCTGTGGCACAACGAAATTTTCTCGCCAAGGTAGAAGTGATTCAGGACAACTGTTTTCTAGTCAACCAGGTTTCGGAGAACTTATCTGCTAGAGACGGGGAAGCTGGAGCATCTCAGGTCGCCTTCCAAGAGGCTGTGATAGCCACAAACAACAGGGGTTCGGGAAGTACTCCCAGGTTCACCATTTCGGAACAGACCAGAGGAAACATTCTATTAAAATAATGGGAGCACAACATCGCCGAAGGCAAGCAGCAAGCCAAAAAGATAACGAATTCCTTAGAAGAGGCTTTTAGTTCTATAGACGACGATCTGCTGGGCATTGATAGTGGAGGTAATGTTGAGGCATTGATGCAAATGGATATGGAAAAAATCTCGCTTGATCTGAAGGAAAAAGAGGAAAGAGATTCGGCCGAGATTTCCCAAGTGACTATGGTGGACATAGTCCAAATAATCAAATGCATGATTAGACCAAGCACGCAATTATGCGCCATCGACATCATAGATGGACAGATGGAAGACAGGCTGCCGTAGTTAGCCCGAGAATGTTACTTCTTTGAAGCCAGTTTTCAAGCAGAATCGTCGCAGCTGATATCTCAGTTGGTTGAAAGATGTGTCGCCTGTACCGAGCACGCGTGAGGACGAACGTCTAGAACCAAGTGAAGACATAGAAGAAGAAATGGAGCGATTTCTCTCCTCCCTGTCATAACCGAGATTTTGTGATGATTGAGATTCTATCTTATTTGTAAAACAATATAAATATACCACAGAAAGAAAAGAAAAGGGCTGGACCTTTTTGTGTCGATAGTAATAGAGTTTTTACATTTTGAGATTTAATACAAAGCAAATCTGAAGATTCTCAATTCTGTCACGACTGTGTTATGAGTTTATTTTCTTGTATCTCATATTTCGTTTCATTTCATATTCCTAACTGATGAATGCTTCATTATAATTTTGTGCGACAACTACTATAGTGAATGAATTTTGGTTTTCTGTAATTGTTTACTGCTTTTCCTCTATACAAGCTATCAGCAGGTGTAAGACCAGTCAACACTTTCAGAATTCTACACATAGTTTATGCTACATCGGGTTATTTCCTTACAGTTTTCCTCTTCTATTTATACGTGAGATTCTCCCTTGATAGGAGCCTTACACCATAGACAGCTAAATATTTTTCTCCCACCTCATACATTTTATTAAGATATAACTCAGTTATGGGAAAGAGCCTTTGATTTGCACCCAGTTTTATTTTCGAAACTGTAAATTCTCTTTCATACGACCAAATTGAGACAACACTTAATTTCCCTCTAAGTTTTTCTTATTTTACTATTCCTCCATGACTGTCCCTGTACCAACACAGCCTAATAACGAACCTGGATTGTCAAATCAAATGCACATTGCCTTAAACCTTTTCGACACTATTCTTAAAACAACTACTACCTGGGTTGAACTCGAACATTCATGGGCTACGATTGAACATGATATAACTATCCAGGAACAGTTTGAAGCTAGACAATGCCAACGTAGAAATATTCCTTAGTTTCCTTGGCCGAAGTTTGACGTTTCTCTCTTCTCCACCCTTTAACCACTTTCGGATGCCTAGACACTGTACTTTTAATCCTTAAGTACAGACTCTGGAACAACATCTTTCTGGCGCCGTTGCCGGGGACCGAAGTTACAAAATCTTTTTCCCTGGGAAAACAACATTTGTTTTTCATTGAAAGTGTTACCCTTTGATAGTGAACAAAGAGTACACACCTTTTAAGGCTTCCTAATCTTTCACTTGGCGACTCCACAAATAATAAACTGGCATCCGGTTGAAGGAATACTAGACAAAACTCGGATGGTAAGCAGATTACGCCCGTTACCGATCTCGAGAAGATTCTAAAGGCGAGAGGCTCTCTTAAGCCAACCGCTGCAGTTTACAAACTTAAAACCCCACAACTAAAGACCAAGATTTCTTCCAAACCCTCAACTTCGCTCAGTCCTCTCTTTGATACTAAAGTTTCAACACCAAACTGCTCCGAAGTTAGGAGTGAGATTCATCCGACAATTCCCTTAGTACACAAAGGAAAGGGCCCTCTTGAAAGTTCGTAGGCACTTGGCATACCATCTTTCCTTCAGTTGAATTTCCCTACCTCACCAAATTCCGAAGAGTGTGTTACACACTCGGTTTCCACACCCATCGGTTCTACTGATTTCATCTCTTGCAAATATGAGGAACCGAGTCCTCGCGTTCCTTATCTTTCCTCGTCGGATTTTCCTCTTCGCGAAGAAAATAAAGAGTCACTTTTAATTTTCCGAAACCCCCTTTATAACTTTCCACAAATAATGATGGTAGCCGCCGGAGGAGGAGGTGGAGGGTTTATAGGTGTAGTGTACCTTTAATGCGCAATATAACAATCTGTAACACACTTACATTGGATTTACATAACACATATAGTCCAGTATATACGCCACATGCATTTAACAATTAAACACATTCAACACAGAGTATTCATATGACTTACTGCCATAATCAACAAACAATTAGCTTTTCATATCAATTCATACACACAGCGGAAAACATGATACATAATATATATATACAGCACAATCATGCCAAAATGTGATAAGAACATAGTTAGATACTTATCTTGTAACAGTGGTGAAATCCACCAAGCAAGTGCAGGCCTTCCATGAACCTCCCAGCCTTAGACCACACTACTCATCATCTCAACAGTGGGTCACCCCCGAGCTGGGACTGAGCTCCACCCCAAGGCAAGGAATTCTAGGCTAGGATGAGGTTATAGGGAAACAACACAGAAATATCTGGAAGGATTCTTCTCCAAAGATGCCATCTTACGCCCACTACTACCAGACTCTCATTCCCCACATGCTTGTTCTGCCCGGGAGTATACACCTTCACATGCATAGTCCATCGGTGCTAACCTCCCTCTCTGGGTCTCGGCAATAGGCCAGATCAGGAAGTCTCAGAGCCCGTAGCTGGTGCTGGGCACTCTCTGGAAGAACCACTTCCCAGCAAACTCTTTCACCGGGACAGAGTTTCTCACAGGCCTGACAACCTGCCTCTTCCAACCACAGTCGCCTCCCTCACCAGAAGAGAGGTCATACCCAAAATCATCACGAGCTTACTCTGGTCAGTATGCCATGCACAGTCCAGCACTGCGTGGCCACAATAGCCAATTGGGAAAAATAGACATGCGCTCCCCCAACCGGTTCAACAATCACGAAATCGTATCACAGTTTTTGTTTCGGAATGGTACGAGGGTAATCTTGCAGGGGTCGCACTGGTTCATGCTCAGACGGTCAGGTAGAATGGAGAAGATCCCCCTCACACGGTTCATCTCGGCTCTTATATTTGCATGCACCAGGGTTGACACTTGTCACCCTGGGAAATGCATGCGTTCCCATAGCATGCATCCCTTTTGCATGTTTCCCCTGCCAGGAACTTAGGATAAAATAAAGATACACATGTCTTTTGGGAAATAATATTAAAATATTATACCCAGGCTTAAGCCCCCTAGGCTTAGCCCCTAGGCTCAACACATAGCCCCTTTTTCCCACCTTCCAACCCCTAATCCCTTTCCCACTCTGTGGACACTCAGTCACCCTTCACTCATTCATCGTGGTCGGTCTGCACCTGGCGGTGTTTATATTTTATTAATCATTCTGCATACATACAAGTACATCAGCAGGCTCCTGGCCTGCAACACTTAGGCTCCCTGGCCTAACAAACACATAAGCCTACCAGC
>JASDQU010027742.1:795-11347 GCA_032191745.1 Picea mariana | reverse complement strand
GAGTTAAAAAGACAGTTGGCAGAAAATACTATTGAAACACCAACTTCATAGAGTCGAGCAAGTTAGTTACCCCCTACCTCATCCACAACGAGAGAAGGGAATGTAAATTGGATTAAAAAATAGCTTAGAGAGGCACAAGATGTAATTATTGAGCTTAGGGAGGAACAGAGGATGTCAGAGGAAAAAATCACAGAGAATTTCAAAGAGTGTAGAACAACCATTGATAACGCATGTGTAGCTCTCACCAGTGGTTTTGTTGAGACAGATGAAGAGTCTGAGAAAATGGAACTGGCCTTTAAGAAAAACAATCAAATATTTAAGGTTGCAGGTGACACCGGAGGAATGAGTAAGAGAGCCCTATTTTTATCTTTTTGGGTTGTGGCATGGAATCTTTCCTTGTACATATCTTGCTTTATTACGTTAACAAGAAGTCTGATGCAGCACTTGCATAGTGAATATTCATTGCACAAATGATGTAAGCTTACCTAATTATAAGGGTAGGTATTAATGAAACACATACAAGTTTTGAAAGAGATGCATGGTCCCCATCCGTAGATTCCACCTGGAGTTGCATGAGTGAACACAAATGGACATCTGCTACACAAACTCATCACGTGCACACTATAGCCAGTGATCACACAACAACAATGAGAGTTCATTATACAAAGGTGACAGAGTTTCCAATAGTACGCATGATTACTAGGGCACCCCTTGGAAGGCAACGTTGATTTATCATCGAAGCTTTCTCACGACCAAATGATTGAAACAAATATATCGATTATGTTATGATTGGGCGTAGTCGGGTTTCTATTTTTAGTAAATTTTGTTGAAAAGGTTGTCTAGGGGGAGAGTAACTAAATCCATTATTCTAGGGGGAAGTAGTTCGAACATAGCAGCGCATGAGGGCATTACTTTTCTATATATTGAATCTTTTTTATGTAAGCAGTGTTGGAAAAGTAGTGTAGGCAGGGCACTATTGAATTTAATTTTGTAAATCTGATGGAAATATAAATGCAGAGGTCCTAGAGATTTTGATGAAAAGATTCTAGTGGTGGTGGTTTGATGTATTGTGATCCTATCTTTGCATGTACTTCTTGTTTCCTACAAATTCATGTATGCTTCATTTGTTTAAATTGGAAATATTTAAAGGGTTTAAAATTCATCTCGTGATGTTTTAAACTCAACCATTTAAACTCTATGTTTTCTTCTAAGTTAGGTCGGAATTCATCTATAATGGTGCTCTGATTTTCTTTATGTTTCTCCTTTCTTTCGCCATACACAACGATATCAAAACTGAAAGACCATTGCCTATTTAACCTTTATCCTCTCATAGCTTCCCTTACCAGTCATTGATTTCTCTTGTTTCCAGGGGGTTGACTCCATAGCCCAAAGGTATTATACTTCCTTGCTAGCGAAACTAGAAAAACTTTCTCAAGTATCTAAATCTAGCCGTCAATCCAAAGTTATTATCTATCAGAGACTAAGTCTTAGAGATAGCCCTCTCTAGATTGGAAAGGCTAGTTTCCAGTCTTAAAGTTGGTTTGTAGGCTACCTTGGCATATTTTTCTCTTCATCCCAACAATTTACCAAGTGCTAACATTTTGGCATCGTTGTCGGGGATGGAATTGAAAAATTTCCCTGGGAAAAATGAATAAAGTTGTAGATTTGATTCCTGAGGGTAATAGTGAATCAGATACCTATATTGGCTGAAAATTATTTTACCCTGGCAACTTCATTGAATAAGATCAGTAGCGTCAAGTAGTTCGAATCATAAATCTTGGCTCTTAAGAAAGTTTACACTAGAGCAAACCTTGATCCAAAGGCTGCAACATTTATGTCTGATCCTGAAAAACTTCTACACAAAAGAAAGGAAACGATAATGGACTCGGTATGTTACCTGGATAGGAACCTATATTTACCTAAATATGGGGTAAAAAGAATTGATGACCTTGACTTCGATTTATTATTTGAACAAACCTTGTTCAGGTCCAGATCAAAATCTTATTTGAATGAAATCATCTTCGATGAGAAAAAGTTTCAATCGTTGATACCAACCAACCCCCCTCAATCCATTGTATTTCCCACTCATACTATTCGATGAGTTTAAATTCCTCCTAGAGCCATGGCCGCTAGATTCACCCCTCTTGCCTTGCCTGCCCAATTACACGATTTACCTCAGAATTATAATCAGAGAATTAAATTATATGATGTTGAAGGGAATGCTTTAGCTCAAAAACACTTAGATTGGTTTAATGACTTTGTCGACTTGGAAGAGGTAGATTATGAGGATGTACACACAAGATTGTTTTCACAAAGTCTCTCAGGTGAGGTTAGAAAATGGTTCAAAGCTTTTCTAGCAGTGTGTATCCCTAATTTTGCAGCTTTTGAAACACTTTATCTTTCCAGATGGGGTGATAAAAAGAATCCTCTTTAGTTATTAACTTAGTACAATAATATAAAAATATCACCAAATGAAACAATATAAGGGTTTTCAACCAGAATTATGAAATCTTATAATTCAATTCCCACATAAGTCAAACCTCCTCCTGGAGCTGCCCAACTTCGATATGTTGATTCTTTTGACAACGACTTTGCCTTTTTGTTAAGAGAAAGAAGATCTAATACATTAGATGATATGATGAGTGACACAATTGAAGTAGAAGTAAATTTGATGGCATCAGGGAAGATCAAACATAATCTTGATAGAAGTTTGAAGAAGGTCCAAGGGGAAGCACAACCCTCTATGTCTCAATCATCAGACGAGAAATTTGACTTGATGATGAAGACTATGGAAAGACTCATGGAAAAGATGTCTGTGGAAAATAACTCTGCCACCAGGGATCAAACTGATTTTCAGCCCATAAATCAAAATTTTAGAATAGCCCAGTTCCACGGATCATGCAAAGAGACCAGAGGGATCAAGGTGATCAACAAATAAAACCTCATTTCCAAAACAACTATGCAAATGATGATTTTGATCAAATAATCAAAGACCATATGCATTGTTGTGAGGATACAAAAACAAACGTGTTATTAACCAAAGGAGAACATGATCAATTTATGGATGCACATGATGAGTTTATGCAAGAAAATGATAATATGTTGTCCTCAGAAACATAAGATTTTAGGAAAGGACACCACAATGCTATTATGCAGCCGCAGAAGTTGTATAACCTCAAAAGTAAAAAGGCGCCTGCAAATATTCCAAATGCGAATCCTACAAGGGAACTTCAGACAAATACACCTTCTTCAAGCCAACCGAAGAAAGATAATTCAGTAAGGGATGTAATGGAGAAAGGAAAATCGAAAGAAGAACCCCCAAAGAAAAGACCCGAGGCAAGAAAGGAAACGATCATCAAAGAGGTAGAAAAAACTTTGTCTCCTTTTAATTTTGAAAGAGAAATGACTAAAATCAAAATTTTTGTTCTGTTTAATGAGCTGATCAAGAATGGGGAATATAGAAATGAGGTCATTAAAATGCTAAAAATGGAAGAAGCCCCTGACACCTTGAACATACAAGATGATCACCCTGCTATCTTGTTTAGCCCATGTGTGGAAGAGAGTGGAGATGTTGATGATGTTCCTCATTTCTATGTTAGCCTTAAAATTCATGACATGACCTTACATAACACCATGTTATATTCAGGAGCATCACATAATCTCATGCCCAAATTGGTCATGGATGAGTTGGGCCTAGACATTACAAGACCTTATACAGATCTTTTCTCTTTTGACTCAAGGAAGGTGAACTGCTTAGGTTTGATCTTGTGAAATTTGGCATGTTGTTATCTAGATCTTGGGCAGAAAAGATGAAAGGAACTTTGCAAATGGACATGTCATATGATACTATTCATGTTTTTGGCCAAGAAAGGAGGCTGTATAGAGAAGTGTTTCTTAGGTACATGATGAGTAGAAAAACTCAACCAAATAATCATCCTATTTACTTTGTTGATACCGAAGTTGGTTCCTCTATTTTCTATAATAACTTGAGTTTTGAAGAGGGGAAGCCAACAACTGTCATGGCTATCAAAGACAAAATTGAGCATCGAACAAAAGAAATTAYAGATCAACAAAAAAGTGCAAAGGATGAAATGTGGAATATGAGTTTTGATGGAGTTGTTAGTAGGGAAGGAGCTGGAKCTGGTGTGTGGATTAACCCTCCCAAGGTGGATACAAAACTATGTTCTTACAAGCTCACTTTTGATTGTACCAATAATATGGCCAAATATGAGGCATTGATTTTGGGATTGAAGACTTTAAAAGAATTGGGTGCTAGAAGGATAGTTGTAAATGGGMATTATGAGCTTGTYATTAACCAGGTAAAGGGMATATATCAGTCCAAGCATCCTAGGTTGAGAGCATATAGGAATTTAGTTCTTGATCTTCTTAAAGAGTTTTCATAATACAATTTGTCAGTGATTCCTAGGGGGCAAAATCAATTTGTTGATGCTTTGGCTACTTCAACGTCGGTTTTCAAAATTCCAATTTTTCCTAATAAAAGGTATGAAATTGAATTCAAACATAGGCCAAYAGTACCTGATAAAAAYAAATATTGGCAAGTATTTGAAGACGACAAACAGGTAGAAAAATTCTYCAAATGAGTGATGAATTTGCTAATGTAAATATCGATGATGAGTGTTGTTGTGAAGTGAATTGAGAGGCAGTTGTGTTACAAAATAATGACCTTTTTAAGAATGATATTGCTAGAAGAGATATAGTGCAACTGAAAAATAACATTATTCCCAAAGGCTTGGTCGCACTGGAAAAGCTTTTTGACAACAACAATGTAGCCAGAAATCCTAAAATCACTGTAAACTATGAGGATATAGAAGATTTCAACATTGGAACTCAATAAGATCCCAAAATCATAAAAATGTCGAAAACGCTCAGTCCAGAAATCAAACAGAGGTATATCAGCCTTATGAAAGACTTCCCTGATGTCTTTGCATGGAGTTATGAAGATTTGAAGGTCTATGATACTAAGGTAATTCGGCATGCAATTCCCATCAAGGATGATCAGAAACCTTTCAAGCAAAAGTTGAGAAGAATCAACCCTTTGTTGTTGCCACTTATTGAAAAGAAGATAAGGAAATTTTTTGATGCCAAGATCATTGTGTCCTTAATATTTTCCAAGTGGGGTGGCTAACCTGTTGCCTGTCAGGAAGAAAAGTGGAGAGATAATATTATGTATAGATTTTCAGAATCTAAACAAGGTGTCTCTCAAAGAAAATTATCCACTTCCTAAGATAGATTATATCCTTCAAAAGGTGGTGGAATCTCAGAAGATGTCAATGCTTGACATTTTTTTCTGGATACAATTAGATTATGGTGCATCCAAATGATCAGGAGAAGATAGATTTTACAACACCTTGGGGCACTTTCATGTATGAGAAAATGTTTTTTGTGCTCATGAATGCCGGAGAGAGTTTCCAAAGAGCCATGGACATAGCCTTTATTGATGAAAACAATAAGTTTATTGTGATTTAATTTGATGATATCATTGTATTTTCACATTCTGATCATCAACATCTCGAACATCTAAGAAAGGTTTTCCATAAATGTAGAAAGTTTGGCATCTCGTTAAATCCAAAAAAATCAAACTTTGGAATGCAAGAAGGAAAATTGTTTGGACACATAATTTCAAAGGAAGGCATAAAAATAGACCCCAGTAGAGTGGAAGCAATTTTGAAGATCGACACTCCCAGGTGCAAGAAAGAGGTACAGTCTTTCCTAGGAAAAGTAATTTTTTTGAGGAGGTTCATTCCCAACTTGGTTGAGATCATAAAGCATATCAAAAATATGCTCAATAAAGGTAATGAAATAAAATGAAAACCTGAATCTAGGAAGACATTTGAAGATATTAAATTGGCGTTGTCCACAGCTCTAGTGTTATCCATCCCAAATTTTGCAAAAGATTTTATCTTGTTTTCCTTTGCCTCGGAACACACCATTGTTGGTGTTTTGTTGCAAAAAGATGAGTGGAACATTGAAAAGCCCATATCTTATTTTAGCAGGACATTGAGAGACCCCCCACTAGGGTATGACATCATGGAAAAACAAGCATATGCCTTGGTGAAGGCCCTTAAAGAATTCAAAACTTATATTTTACATTCCCATGTCATTGCTTACGTGCCTAGCAATTCTGTAAAGGATATTTTGACTCAGCCTGATCCTGAAGGGAGAAGGGGAAAATGGATAGCAATAATGTTTGAGTATTACCTCGAAATCAAGCCTAAAAAGTTGACTAAGGGTCAAGGGCTTGCAAAATTAATGGCACAGTCAAATTGCGATGTTTTAGGAATCAATTTTATTGTTGGTTTCTCGGAAAATTCATAAGAAGAAGAAGTCTCACAGATATCCCAGAAATTTCTTGATTCTCCTTGGTATGTTGATGTTATTTACGTATTAAGAAACTTACAAACTCCTCCAAGATTGAGCAAAACCAAAGAATAATTTTTGAAGTTAAGAGCATCAAAGTTTTGCATTCTGGACAATTCTCTGTATTGGAAAGATCCAGGTGGGATCGTACTAAATTGTTTGTTGGAGGAAGAAATGAAAAAGGATTTTAAATAGTTTCACAAAGGTGACTGTGGGGGGAATCATTATTGGAAGACCACTATGAACAAAATACTGAGGGTAGGGCTCTATTGGCCTAGTATTTTCTCTGATGTATACAAGGAAGTCTCCAGCTGCCATGAATGTCACATGTTTGATGGGAAAAGAAAGTTGCAACCCCTACCTTTAAATCTTATCTTTGTTGAAGCACCATTTATGCAATGGGGCTTTGATTTTATAGGAGAAATTCATCCTCCATCCTCAGCTCAACATAGGTGGATACTGACAGCCATAGACTACTTCACCAAATGGACCGAAGCGGTCCCCACAAGGCAAGTGAATAATACTGTCATCACTCTATTTTTAGAGAGTAATATCTTGTCTAGATTTGGTTTTCTAGTCAATATCATTACTGACAATGCAACGACATTCAAATCTAAGAAAATGGAGAAATTATGCACTGACTATAGCATAACTCTAGGCCATTCCACAGCTTATTACCCACAGGGTAATGGGTTGGATGAATCGTCTAACAAAAGCTTGACCATGATTATTAGGAAGCTTCTGCATGAAAACAAGAAAGCTTGGCACAAAAAGATCATCTATGTGTTATGGGCTGACGGAATCACCACTAAAAGGTCTATCTCCACATCACCATTTTTAGATTGTATATGGTACATAGGAAATTTTTCCTACCTCATTAGGATTTCCAATAAGGAGATTGTTGCAAGAGCAAGAAGTTGAAACAAACGATGCTCTAAGGAGAATAAACCAATTGGTCCATGCATAGAAAATGAGAGAACAGGTCTTCAATAAATCACAACTGCACCAAGACAAAATGAAAAGGATTTTCGACAGACACACCAAAGAAATGATTTCAAGGTGAATGCTTTGGTACTAAAGTGGGATGCAAGAAATGAAGACAGAGGGAGGCATGGGAAGTTCGATCATATTTGGATGGGGCCATTCAAGATTGTTGCGTACCATGGGAATAATGAMTATWTACTACAAGAGCTTAATGGAGATCTCATTGGTGCGGGACCTGTGAATGGCAGGTTTCTCAAACATTATCTTKWTTAGCAAATTTTTTAAGTCTCTTCATGTCATTGTAAATAACCATTTTTATTTTAATATGAAGCATTATGAGTTAGTAATCARCAGAAAATTGAAGCYCGAAGTGAAGGCCCTAAKTTTATGCTGAGTTTACTCATACYTTTGTCAAGAGGGTCTGGAAATGAGTTTKTTTTTTCATTTTAGAGTCTTTGAGTCAAATAAAGCCGAATGGTCAGGCACTTGGTCTRTTGTTCTTTGTTGCAGTTAGAGTTAGTCCTAGATGTGTCATAGTTTGTGCATCAAAGCTTGTAAGGTCAGTGACCAAATAAAGAGTGGTTCGAAATCATYGAGTAACGGGTCTGGMCATAAKTTAGTTAAAGTGGTGTAAGGTTCGCCATGTTTAAATCGTAAGGGTCCATTTCCCTAAGTCTCGAGTCATGTCAAAAAGGTGGAAATTACGTACCAAAATTGAGTCAAGTGGTTAGGATAAAGGTCATGTCGAAAGATATTATGAGCATCATTCCCTAATCATGCAGTCARAAAAGTAAACAATCATGGCACTCCTATCATTCGTACTTTTCACACTTCAAAGTGTACCTGTGTAACACCCCCACTATGGAAATCAAAATTTTTCGGTCTTTTTCACCTTTTCTCCGATGAACAGAATCCATCGAATCCCTATGAGACCTAATACAGACCCTGGTACCCCTTAACTGCACTCATATGATCGATGGCCATGACCACAGCTCTTATCGAGGAGGTGCTCGTCGGCTTTTGCGATTCAGGAAATCGCGGTGCACGTATTCCCCTTTCTCTCTCGTCCTTTGAAGGGATGAAATCCAAAATGGATCTAACCGCTTAACACGACTAACAACGACCTAGGTTAAGTCTGGGCACTCTACCCTTCAGGATTTCACATAGAAAAATTTTGGGGGATGCGATGACAGGAGGTTTCACATCTGGGTTTCCTAGGAGCCGAAACTCCGAAAACACCAAGTCTAAACATGCTTCACTGTTTTGGGGTTTCCTCCATCGGGATTTTGGGGTATGCAACGACCAGAGGTCTTGCACCTGGTTTTCCCAGGAATCGAAACTTTGAATCCTACATACATACATACATTCATACATACATACATACATACATACATACATACATACATACATACATACATACATACATACATACATACATACATACATACANTTCGCTCAACCCATTTTGGGAATTCACAAACCGGGTTTTCAGGATAGGCGAGCACAAGAAAACTTACCGTTAGGTATCTTGGGTGACAAAATGCCGAAGCACCCTACCTCATCCATGCTATTATTATTTCGGGATATGCGTAGAAAAGAGGTCTCGCACTTAGGTTTCCCTGGAGCCAAAACTTCGAAACTGGTATTCATTTCTAAGCTCATTTCAGGGTTTCTCGTTTCGGGATTTTGCGTTATAAAATGTCAAGGGGTCCATGCCCTTCGACACTCCAGAATCCAAAACATCAAAGTATTAGATTTATGTGCACTAGGCCATCTCAGGGTTTTGCATCTAGTAGACACACGGAGAAAAACTGTCCTTTGGGGGTCTCGGGTACCAAAACGCAAAAATGTAGATCCAATTCACACTATGCCATATGGGGACTTCACAAGTCAGGATTTCAGGACTTGCGAGCACAAGGGAATACACCCTTAAGTATTCCTATTTCTGAAATGTCGAAATATCATAACATGTCCGCGTATCGTCCTTTCGGGATTACCCCCCATCGGGATTTCATGACTGGTGTGTACAAGGGACTTGCCTCTAGGTATCTCAGGTGCCAAAATATCGAATCATATTAACTTGTCCACGCCCCGTCATTTTGAGGTTTCACAAGTCGTGGGGACAAGGGTTCTTATCCTCTAGTTCCCCGGGTGCCGAAACGCTAAAATGCTTATTGGTCGCCACGTGTAGTCTACAGCTGGATGGTCCATGCACTCCCATGGGTCTTGGGATCAATTGTCTTGATTTCTTCATTACTTGCAAAGGTTAAAAAGGGGTCAAGGAATTATCTCCTGCATTTATTCATTCAATTTTATAGTCGTAACCGGTATCAGATCCTTCGAAAGGATCTCATTCGTGAATTTAGCAAGAGGGAGGGAATCATGAGTACCTAACCACCGAAAGGTCCTAACTCATCCACACGTTGACATTTCGGGATTTCGAAAGTCGATATTTCACAAGTCAGGATTTCGAGATTTGCGAGTGCAAGGGAACTCACCCTTGGGTATTCCAGGTATCGAAATGTTGAAATGTTGGAGTCTACGAGGACCATTCTCCCTCGTGCAAGATTTTAAGACTTAAACTATAACATCCTCCTTTGGGTCCTCAAGCAATTTACACCAAGTTTTGAAGACCAGACTGGAAGGTCTTCTAGAAGGTAAAAGAGTGGTCTCGAAAGGGTGCCTTCATGGGGAAATCCATCCAAGGCATCAGGTAAGACAAACACGAGAACAAATCTCCTGAGAGCAGACTTGAAAAATATGTATTAGNATGAGCACACATGTCAGCATATAAATTTCAAAATACAAGACATAAAACACTTATTAGAAAAACATCGGGTTTGATGCAACTGCTGAGAGGGGTGCTTGTTTCCACCCAACCGTAGGCTCAGCGACTCCGAATGGATGTACCACTAGCCACCCCCGAGCTAGACCACGATGCTTGAGACTCTTTGTCTCTGTTCTTCAGCGATCGAGAATGAAGGTTACTCTCCTTCTTCTCTGCTATCACTCACTTTGTATTTTGTTCCCAAGTTCTTCCGATCTTTTTCCTTCAATCCCCCTTCCCTCGCGTCCCCCTTCCATGCCTTTTACCTGCCTTTTCTTTCCAGTGAGGTTGCGTGTGACACACATTTCCCCGTGGTGGTCAGTTCTGAGGCCTCCATGGATGGGCGGTTCACCCCCATCCCTC
>JASDQU010027741.1:32240-49341 GCA_032191745.1 Picea mariana | reverse complement strand
ACAAAAGATGAGATGTAACAAAGTTGAAGCTTTTTGAACATCTTAAGAAGACGAGGTTTTTTCCCTGGTTGGGTTTCCTCTTGAAAAATCTGTGTCTCATACTTGTGAATGAATGATGTGGACCTCCTGCCGGTACCCAACGACCAACCTGAGAGAGCCTTACATCTAGATAATGGCCCTCCTCTACCGATTGCATGGGGAGAAATACTGCACCAGGTTTTCAGAGGCATGGATGCCTCTGGCTTATACCGTAGCCATTTCTAGAATAGTTTTTAACTGGGGTGAAATCATCTCCAAACAGCTGATAACTTACATACGACAAGCTCATACAGTGAAAGAGGGGGAAACCCTTTCCTTCTACATGGCCTCATATCTGTTGGGTGTCGTCTGTGCCAAGAATGTATTTGTTGGAATGAACTTAAGATGGAATTCCTCTGAGATCACGGTCCATGTATACTTAGAAATATTATGGGAAAACAGGTACAAGAAATCCTATTCTCTTATCTGTGACGAATTTATTGCATGCATTTATTCTTTGTTGTTCAAGAAAGAGTGCCCAAGGATGTCGGATGTGGCCAAAAGGGTTGTATCGAAAGTGGGTCACTGGTATATAGATGAGCGCGAGACCTACATCAGGGTTTTTTAGTGCCACAGGGGCACCCCATCTGTTACCTATATATGTCCACGATCGACTAGTATTAGTGGAAATTTGTTATCAGACCATTTTGCAAGGCTACAATGCCACTTTAGTGAGGGACAAGAAGAAGGCCTTCATACCTTATGGGTTTTATATTGGCTTCTACATGGTCAAAGACACCACGCAGGCCAAGCAAGAATGGTTAAGTCAATTGGAATTTCGATTTCGGACTGGTCATTTCCGCAGGCACGATCCCAAGGGCCTGGTCCTTAAACATGCATCATAGGTATCATCCTATTGGCCTTATGCCCATGACCAGTTTGAGGATGAAATTTTCACCGAAAATGCTTAAGACTGAGATGAGGTGGTGGAAAGGATGGTTGATCCTAAAGAAACCAGATTCAAGGCCATGAGTTTGGAGGAGCAAACAATGGCCTTGGAAAAATCATCTCAAGAGCTCCTCAGGGCCAGAGAAGAAATAATAGCATTTGAACCAGTCGAAGCAGTGGAAGCCCCTCAAGAAGACATCCAAATAGTAGATATTTCCCAAGTAACCCTGGCATAGAACAAGAATTTCCCCAAGGTTCAGAATGAGCAGGAGGGAGGGATGCTTATGTTTCAACACACCCTGTAGATGATCGATCTGATGTGGGATATCTTGGACCCCATCAGGTTTCCAAGAATTTCGACTGATAGCCAAGAAGAAATCTCGGTGGAGCCAAGCGACCCTGATTTCATAAACCTTGATAACACCAACGGGTTAGATGACCCTGAATCCACAACACCACTGACCAATTCGTTTGTAGGCGTGACGAATCAACCAAAGATAGACCAAGTAGCAATAGAAACAAGTTCTCCTAACCCTCTGACCAAGTTCATCAATGTATACAGTGATGATGAGATCCTAGAAGCATCTCAAAAGACCCCTATGCGTGTCCAAGAAGAAAAGGGACCTAAGAAGGATTCTTCTTCTGAGCCCGAGGTCCAAACCCAGGAGGTCCCACAAAAGGAAACAAAATCCGAAAGTGGCCTCAAAACAAAGGGACCTGATGCATCGGAAACCAGAACAGATAATCCAAAGGAAGAGCTTGAACTGGATGAGCCAAAGGAAGGATCCTCGCAAAAGGAAATCAACGATTCAACGACCAACAAGAAAGTAAGTAACAAGTTCCTTGCCCGACGTTTCTACTCCGCTCAATACTCAGATACCCAACAAGCGACAGGTAGAGGTTGAGACCTCAGAACACAACGAGGGAGTTCAGGAACCTAACCTTGAACAAGTATACACCACTGGTAACCTGGGAAACACACTCACATGGGGTGATCAACAGACACCCGAGCTAGTAGACGAGGTAGAAAATATCTATGTGATCTCTTACGATCAAAAAAGAAAGGCCATCGTCAAAAGAAACACGAAGAAGAGGAGAATCATGTTGGACCTCTCCATCCTCATCACTACAGAGGAGAATTTTATAAACGTCGTTGATGCCCTAACATCGGAGCTTCTTTACATAGGGATGGCACTCTCAGATGCCACCCTGGACAGGGCTACGAGATGAAAAAGAGTTGGTCGCTGCCTAGAAGGAACTAGAACATGTACACCACCTGGATGAGTACTACCAAGGAGCCACCCAGACTGCAGTATATCTGAGAAGCAAGTTCAAAGAAGCTTACAAACAATTCACAAAAGAGTGGCACCTTTTTACAACAAAGATAGCTGAGTTCCAAGAGGACACTCTCATGGTGCTCTCAACATTCAAGGACATGGAGCGATGGTATGAAAGGGTGAAACAAGCAGTATAAAGACTTGAGTACATTGATGCACTCCACCAGGGTCGAGACAAAGAATAACATGGCATCTAGATGTTAGGTAAAAGAAGTCTTAATTGCATGAAGTGATCGACCGATTACTGGGCTAAGATGTCTCAGGACCCACGCCGAGAAATTCAAAAGAAATGGGTCAGATGCGAGAAACATTGGGGAAAAGTCAACAAAGTAATGAAGGATATCAGACTCCCCGGTTTCGGCACCCTCGAAAACTTTGTCGACTTGTGAGACATAGTCGAGTCACATGCCAAGCAAGATTCACTGTAGTCCGAAGAGCTCGTGAAGATGACTGACGTGGTGCTAGGGCAAGTGCAATGATTTATGGACCATCCGATCAAAGCTCGAACTCCGCTACATCAGTTAAACTCCAGTCTAGAAAAGTACCAGACGCATGTGATGGACATCAAAGGGATAGATGTAGCTCCGATGGAGCAACACGGGTTCCCATGGACTCAAACCTACGACGAACTGTTTATCAATTGGTCTGAGTATGAGAAAATTCATCCTTTCAGAGAACTATCTTGAGTTGATTATTAAAGAAACTGTTAGAAGATGGCGCCATGTGGAGTATTTTTCCTTTCTTAAACTGCACCTAGCCATTGTTTTTATTTGAAATTTATATTATAAATAAAGACATCAACCAATTATTTAAGGGTCGATGGTTGTTGCAAGAACTCTTTCTTTCTAGTTGTTAAGAATTATTTTGAAGCTGCTTGGAATTGAGAAGTTCTTCTGGACCGAAGACAAGTTATTTTCATCAACTGCATGTGTGATTTGATGTGGAGAAGAACTATTTCCTATCTTGTTTCATGAATGATGTTGTAATGAGTAAGAGAAATTAATTTTGTTGTCAAGTTATTTGGTGCAATGTTTTTTCGTTCTTTGCTTTAATGATGAAGATGAATCGTTGTGTTATTATGTGATGAAAGGTTATGGTAGATGAATTATTTTTCTTGCCATTATCTTATTTGCATATGTGTTTTCTTTCTGGTAGTTAGTATCTCAAACAATAATTGGATTCTCACATGGATAATGTATTAGTACTAGGCCCTTGGTATAAAATTGTCGTCTGCATGCTTGAGCAGCGGGTTATCCCAAGTTCAACCTCTTCCCCTTAGTTAAGATTAATTCCATTTTTGTTGCCAAGTTGGTTTATACCGGCTTACATCTCATATCGGTCCCACCCAAGAGAAAATATACAAAAGAGAATAGTCCAACCTGAAGGAAGAGCCTTCCCAAGAAAACGTAAAGCCCATCGATAATTTGGCTGGATCTCAAGATCTGAAGAACCATTCCACTATTAAACGTTGCAGAGTCTAATTGGGCCTCGGTGGTGGGTTTGGTTCCTACTGTTGAGTCAAGGGATTTAAGACCCATCATTAGGAGCAACTACCACAAAGGCTTTAAAATGTGAGAAATACTTTAAGTTATTAGTTGATGATTATACAAGAATGAATGCAGTTTTCTTTCTCAAGAATAAGTCAAAATCTTTTGAAAACTTCAAGATCTATAAAGAAATGGTTGAAAATTAAATGGATTCAAAAATCAAATGCTTGAGATATGATAATGGAGGAGATTTCACTTCAAAGGAATTTATGGACTACTGCAACAGTCATGGAATAAAAAGGAAATTATCCGTTGCTAGGAAACCTCAACATAATGGAGTTGTTGAAAGAAAGAACATGACATTACAGGAAATGTCTTGAACAATGCTAATGGATTCCAAATTGACAGATATTTTTTGGACACAGGAAGTGCATACAATAGTTCACATTCAAAACAGAGTAATGCTTAAAAAAAACACAGACAAAATTCCCTACGAGCTATGGAAAGGAAGACCAACAAATGTGAATCACTTTAGATTTTTTGGAAGAAAATGCTACATCAAAAGAGAAGATGGAAGAATGAGAAATTTTGACTCTCGTGTGGACAAAGGATTACTTGTTTTTTACTCGAGTACAAGGAAAGCATACAAGTGTTACAACCTAAGATTGAACAAAGTTGTGGAAAGCATCAATGTAACAATTCATGAAACAGGTAAACAAGAATTAAAGGAAGAAGAAAATGAATCAATGGAATAGATTTACAAAGAAGAAACAAAAGATGAAAAATAAGGGGAAGATGAAGAGGATCCAACAGAAGCAGAATAACAAGTTCAGTAAGTGCCTCCAAAGATACCTAGCAGACGAGTACAGAAGAATCATCCTCCATATCATATTATTGGAAACAAAGATGCAGGAGTTGATACTAGAAGAATAATGTGTTCACCGGAACAAATGTACCTAGCACTCTGTTATTGGGCTAATTGTTAAGTGTGGACACAAATCAATCCCCCTAGATTCACTACGAAACTAGAACAAAACAAGACAGTACACTACTCTTTCCTTAGATTTCAATTATCAAATGAGAAATGGATCTAGAACATACCTTTTAAATATTGAAGATCAGACTTTGCCAATGCAATCCAAGATTTGTCATGAGGCTTATGGAGAAATATATGAAAATAAACACAAGCCAACGAAGATAAGAATAACATAGTCTATTTGATATGAAACTATGTACGTGATCAAGGAATCATACAACATGGACAAATAACATCCATATAGGAAAGAAAAGTATATATGTATTAAACAATGTGGAAGAAAGATACAACTAGATGCATTGATGTTGTCAGGTTCCTTCCAATAGTCCCTTGCTTCCCACACACATATTTCTCCAAGGATTCTCAGACCATGGATTTGATAGCTACTCACAATCTATCTTGACAAAGCAAAGCTCAAAGCCAATATACAAGCTCCAAAGAATCCAAACTACAAAAGCCAAGCTCAATCCAACTCACTTTCTCCATGAGAGATCCTCTCATTTTATAAGCTGAAGAGGATAAGGTAAGGAGATTAGGATGATCCCACTAAATCATGAAAGCGAGTAAGATCCAAACCGTTCAGAGGCCACCTGACCATAGAATCTTCTCCTTCTAGAAGTATCGAGAAGATACTCGTTTTTCCCACGTACAGAAATTTCTGAACCCTAGCTATAGAGAAACTTGTGGAAACTCCACAACCTAGCTATAGATAAAGGTGCGAAAATCGAGCATTTTCATAGCCTGTGTATAGTGAAACCTACGGAAATATTCCTTAATAGGGTTTTTACAAAGGAAAATACAACTTCTTCTCTTAGTAAAAGTCCTTCTCCCTTCTTTCTTCAGGAATTCAGGCCACTGACCCATCTGAAGGCAAAAGATAGGCTTACATCATTAATGGTCATAGGGATGACGAAAATAATGTATAACAGATAGCCCCCCAAAGTATGAAGTTAGAACAAAGTGATAGCTGAAATAATTTTTCGAGTATGTGTAGGGAACAAGGAACATGTCGGTTGGAAACCTGCCAACAAACAAGGAAATACAGTACAATAACATATCATCACTAAGGTAGGCATTCCCATACTCATAATACAAATGAATCAAAGCATAAATGTCATCATGCAAAGATCCATGTCGAGTAAGAAAGGTCATGGCCACCAAACATACACCATCGATCCATGCCATTATGACTCAAATCTGAACATAGCCACCAAAAATAAACTGTGGATATATGTGTTAAAGACTAAAATTTGAACATAGCGATGAGACATAAAATGTGGATATATGCAACACTACGATATGAACATACTCTAGCACAACCTGAATCTGTTAGTAAAGACTCAGGGTCTTCATCTCCACCACTCTATAGCACGAATCTAGCCATGTGATTACAGGTGTTGAAGTCGAACATGGTAGAAACCACTTAATTATCGATCATTAATAAATATCATTAGCAAGTGTGAGGGAAATCACCATTAATGTCAATGACTCCCAAGGTACTCTAATATAATCCAACGAATGTGAATTAATGAGTTGAAGTCAAACACTCGGTGGAATCTCTTGATCAGGGGTCAATAATGAAAAACCATTGTCGAAAGCGAGGAAACCAGCCATTGAGGCATGCAAGTTCCAAGGTACCAATGGCTTTCTAAGTCTAATTCCTGGATAATGAGTTGAAGTCAACAGGAAAAGACTCGTCACAGAAGGGCCTTAATGTATCCCCCATCAATGACATTAAACGGGTAACAAGATTTGAAGTAGATTAGAGTAACAAGTGATTTAGGACTGACTCAAGGATGGTCGACACAATAGAAAGCTTAAGGATTGCAAAAATGGTCGACGCAATAGAAGGATTTCCAGGTTGAACTTCTCTTTGAACATATTGATGACATGACAACTGTCTTGGAAATACTAACTCAACAACAAGGATCACAAACCAAAGGGTAATCTTATAAAGGAGTATGATTAAGAGACAAGCAGATTTTCCAATATAGGCACAAAGAAAGTGAAAGGGTGTCATGTTCAAAAGTGAATCTTCCATAGAATACAGGTTTAGACACTTTTCTTTCCAAATTTCCCCCCCCACCATTTCTGGCGAGTACTTCTTTATTTTTACACAAGCTTGAGGAGGATAACATATGGTTGAATTGTAAGCTCATCCTTTGGATGAGTCGTTCAGAGTATATTTAACGAACCCTAGGAAGGATTGGTTTGGTCCCATATGGGCCTTTCGATGTTTGTTTTACGAGTCCAAAGAAAGAAAACTCATGGGTTTTTCATGTTTAGAGAGTCTGAAAAACACTTAAAGAAAACTCCGGTCCCATATGGGCCTTTCAATGTTTGTTTAACAAGTCCAAGGAGAGAAAACTTGGGGGTTTTTCATGTTTAGAGAGTCTGAAAAACACTTAAAGAGAACTCTCTTAGTTCCTTTTTTGTAAATTAGTTCGACGAGACCAAAAAAGTGGTAACCTACCACCCATCAACGTTTTCTTCAAATACTTTTATGAACGTGAAAAGAACAAGGTCGCTCGGCAATCTTTTGATGTTTAGAAAGTCTAAAAAGAGCTTAAAGGGAACTCCAATGGGTTCCTTTTTCATATAACCTTTACGAGTCTGAAAAAGTAATAAAAGTATACTCGGTTACATTCTCACGTATTTGTGAGCACGAGAAAGAACAAAGACTAAGATCGGTAACTTATTCTCATGTATTTACGAGCATGAGAAAGAACAAAGACTAAGCTCAAGATTGTTTTCATTTTTACGCAAGCTTAAAACAAAACAAAACTATGCTTGGGATAGATTTTATTTTTACACAAGCTTAAAACTAGCCAAAACTATGCTTGGACCTCGTTTCAACTTAACACAAGATTGAACTAGAGAAAAATATGCTTGGTCCTGGTTTCAATTTTACACAGGCTTGAACTAGAGGAAACTATGCTTGAGGTAGGTGGTTTCATTTTTACAAAAGCTTGAACCATAGAAAACTATGCTTGAACTTCCCAACGCATTATTCAGGGATGGTTGGTACTTAGCCCCCAACTTAAGAAGCTAGCGACTTAACTTCAACATGAAGTCCAGAGGCTAGAAGCAATGCCCCCCAATCTTCATTTCATCCAACGACATAAGTGGATGAGATGAAGATTCAAATACTATACGTAGGACTTGACCCAAATGGAGAGAGGAAAGTTGCTTCATTTTTTAACGAGCTTGACACATGAGAATAAATATGCTCGTGTCTCGAGGTATAACCTCCAGACCACTGTTTCATTTTTTAATGAGCTTGACACAGAAATGGGAACTATGCTCGTAAGCTCTGTTTCATTTTTTAACGAGGTTTCTACATAGACACGAAAACTATCCTCAGAATTAGTTTCATTTTTTGATGAGCTTGAAATGAGAAAACCATGCTCAAGGTTGGTTTCATTTTTTCATGAGCTTGAAATCAGAAAACCATGCTCAAACTCTCTGTTTCATTTTTTAACGATCTTGAAATCAGAAAATCATGCTCAAGGCTGGTTTCATTTTTTAATGAGCTTGAAATCAGAAAAACATGCTCAACGTTGGTTTCATTTTTTAATGATCTTGAAATCAAAAAACAATGCTCAAAGAAGGGTTCATTTTTTAATGATCTTGAAATCAAAAAACCATGCTTAATGATGGTCTTCTTGATCATGGATTCCAAGAGGACAATGATCTGGGAGGATACGAGGTCAAGGGACAAAAATTGGTCATGGTTTCCAAGAGATATTCACTGGATGGAAGAGACACACTCTGGAAGGACACCATGTCGAGGGTCACGACAGGGGTAAAGAGATCAAGCTCTAAAAACCTTATCGAATATATCACCATGTCAACTACTAGATCTAAGTCATAAGAGACTAAGATTATAGTGAGAGACTCATCTTCATCAGCAGTTGAAGGCATGGGAGACAATGCCACATAATTAACCTGTGGTGGGGGTTATACTGTCTGCATATAAGAACCATTTAGGGAGGTCATCTAGTCAGGACTAATGAATGAAAGTTGATCAATAGTCACAATTCTTCCATCGTGAGGGAAACATATCACACGAAAAAGAGTGGACACAATAGATTTCATGGCATAGACTTAATATCGCCCAAGCAGTAAAGCGAAATCCAAGGGGTCTTGCACTACCATAACGTCAATAAAGACAATTTCCCGCCCAAAGTTACAGGAAACTGAGGAAGGGTCCCTGAAGGTTGACTAGTTCTTGAGTTAAAAGCTAACAGATTCTGCGTAATCAGTGCAAGTTGAGGACAACCCAAAGCTTGCCAAGAAATAGAGGACAAAATACTGACAGACACACCTTCATCTATCAACGTATGAGGAACGTCCCGACCACAAACCTGTACTGTAATCTGGAAAGGAATGTGAGAGGGAAGACGAGGTCCACTTAGCACAACCCAATTAAAAAGGATTGCCTCATTACATGGAGGAGGTTCCACGAGATAAGAAGGAATGCCCTCCGACACGGTAGATTTTGTATCAACGATAAAAACATGGGCAGTATCGATTTTACTCTCCAACGGGAGAGTAGGATCGACTGATAATGACATCAAATCGACTACTTGGGTTTCATTCTCCAAGGGGAGAATGGGGTCGACAGGTGGAAGCAGATCGACTGCTTGGGTTTCACTCTCTGGCGGGAGAGTGGGATTGACCGAGGATGGTATCAGATCAACCAATTTTCCAATTGGTTCAACCAAGGATGTGACCATATTGACAACATGATCAACCGAACTAATCGATGAAGGGGTCATATCAATCATTCCATCAACTACAAGTGGGTCGAGAGTAAGCTTGCGATAAGTAGTTAGAACTTGGGGTTGTGAAACAATCATGTCTTCCAGTAATCTCGAGGCTTCATCCATATGAGGGCAAAGGTGAGTTATATGACCCCCTTTGCATAACATACATGGGAACTTGACTATACTTTTCTTTTTCCTAATGATATCTTGACTAGTTGACGGGAGGTCATCAACATGTTGTTCAGAGGTTGACAACATGGGTTGGTGAGGGTATGTAGACCATGCTTATATAACCTTGGATAGACCAGGGAAATCCTTAAGAATATGGCTACCCTTACAAAGCTTTCAAAGGTACTTGGGCTTACGGGTTGTTTGGGTGATCTTGGTATCATCAACACTCCCAACACGATTATCAGTAACTGGTTGTTTTCCAACATGTCTGGCAGTGGTTGAAAGTTTGGACCCTTGCTTATTTTTCTTCTTCTTATTCTTCCTTTTCTTCTTCTTCTTATCCACTGAGTTACTAGCTTTAGAGTTTTCACTTGACGAAGAAGATGAAATGGAAGAAGACCTTACAAGTGAAGAAGGTGAAGAAGATTTTACTGGTGAAGAAGGTGAAGGATCAACATGAGGTTGATGTTCTTGGGGGAAAGTGCTTACAATAGAAGCACTATCTCCATTCAGGATTACCTTAGTGGAAAACAACCATACCGGTAATCCAATTGTGAGACCTAGAAGGCTCAAAGTAGCAATGTTAGGAGGACCAATGTTTCTGTAAGAAGGAAAAATAAAAGGTTCCCCTGGAAAAGGGGTTCCTTCATTAGTCATTCTGGGAACTGATGCCATTAAACAAATATCCAACCTAGAGTATGCTAGGGAGAACAAACAACACACGCTAAAAATCTAGGAAGTAAACAAAACTTTCTCACAATGAACGCACTAGTTGGTGATGAAATCCAATGTTGTGGGATCAAAGTAAGAAAGGGATGAGATAGAGCGGGTGGAAAAGTTACGTTGAAGACCTTCTTAATGGACTTACACTCTGGTGCAAGATCCCACACATAATCATGGGTATACCCTCCAAGGAGCCCAAGTGAGTTTGGCCAACGTCGATTCCAGGTACCGTGAAGACTTGCCCCTCCACAGTCACCTCATGTAAAGACCCTAAAGAGATAGGGCACTAAGGTTACCAACTACAACAATGATGCCTCGGGAAACAATCGACAGTCTGATCCACGTGCAAGGGAAGGGTATCTAGCCTGAAATCAACATGAAAAGCTTCCACTCATCATTGTGGGTATACCTTCAAGCGACCCCCATAATACGCGCAATATCTACACCAAGACCAACAAAGAAGGATGAGTAACTTTGCCAGTCTCAATGCGACCTCAGGTTTGTCCCTTGTGTGAGAAGGGCTTCCCAGGACAAAATGTAGCAAGTGGATTTCACCACTCCCTAACTCAAGATTCTATGTTTGTTTGTAGCTTTGGAAAGTTATCTTTTACACCTATTCCAAATCCCTACAACTAATCTAATGTAGGTTTGCTACCGGAAAATATAAAAATGTCTAATCAATTTTTATAAGCGATTTATTTTTAAGGCTGTTGTTACTCAAAAGGAAGATGGCATGGACTAAATGATGTTTTGACCAACTCTAAACAATGCAAAGAAATGAGAATGTAAATATTTCACTTCGATGAAAGCTATGTTACGAGAAGGAGAAAATGTTTATCATTCCCATATGCACAATGTCCCAAAATTTTATTAAACTCATCAATATCAATATCCTCAAGAAATGAGCAAAAGAGACTGTACACCAATACACGATTCTTGGCCGCCCAGAATTCAAGACCAAAAAATGCCAAAAATCATGCAATTTCGCTACTTCAAATGCAAAGATGCCCCCAATCTAATAGAAAGAAAGAAATTAGAATTTTTTGTTTAAAAGATAGCTAAAAGCAATAGCAATTTGATATGAAACAAAGCAACCCAAACGATTTTCTCTTTTAACACGAACTATTCAATAAAATAAAAAGAAATTCTTTCACCAAACAATTATAAAGAAAAAACAATACTTTGTAACTGAAAGACACTCAAAGCAAGAGATCAAATATTTCAATAGAAAACAAGATAAAACAAAGCAAAGATGGCTAAAATCAGTTCAAATACTATCAAGAAGACTATAAACAGACTATAATCAAACCCAAAAATTCACCCCATAACCTATATGACAGATTTGGGCAAGAAAAACCAACAAAAATCAATTTCTGCAAGTTATCAGACTAACACAGTGTGGTGATCTCAGATCACCGCAGGCTCGACAACAAATACAGTGCGGAAACTCCACACTGTGTCAAACATTAGGGTGCAGTGATCCTATATCGTCGCACTGTCCCCCAAAGCAGGGTGCGAAAATCAAAGTAAAAATGAAAAAATAAAAAGTAAGAAGGTTTTTCCAGTGTGGTTAAACAGTTAAAGAGTCAAGATGGATCTCCCGGTGACTCAGAAAACATAACCCAAACAATCAAATCAATAAAGGAATGCAAAATAGGAAAACAATATGTTCCCCAGTGGAGTCGCCAATTTTTTTATCGGGATAATTGTTAAGTGCAGACACAAATCAATCCCCATAGCTTCACTACAAAACTAGAACAAAACAAGACAATACACTAGTCTTTCCTTTGATTTCAATTATCAAATGAGAAATGGATCTAGAACATACCTTTTAAATATCGAAGATCCAACTTCACCGATGCAATCCAAGCTCCGTCACGAGGCTTATGGAGAAATATCTACAAATAAACACAAGCCAACGAAGACAAGAATAACAGAGTCTATTTGATATGAAACTATGTACGTGATCAAGGAATCATACAATATGGAAAAATAACATTCATATAGGAAATATACAAACAGATGCCTTGATGTTGTCAGGTTCCTTCCAATAGTCCCTTGCTTCCCACACACTTCTTGTTCCAAGGATTCTTAGACCATGGAACTGATAGCTACTCACAATCTATCTTGACAAAGCAAAGCTCAAAGTCATTACACAAGCTCCAAACAATCCAAAATACCAAAACCAAGCTCAATCCAACTCACTTTCTCCATGAGAGTTCCTCTCCTTTTATAAGCTGAAGAGGATAAGGTGGGGAGGTTAGGATGATCCCACTAAATCATGAAAGTGATTAAGATCCAAATCGTTTGGAGGCCACCTCGCCATAGAAGCTTATCTTTCTAGAAGCATCGAGAAGATGCTCATTTTTCCCACGTATAGGAATTTACGCACCCTAGCTATAGAGAAACCTGCGGAAACTCTACAACCTATATATAGAGCAAGGTACGAAAATCAAGCATTTCCACACCCTGTGTATAGTGAAACCTGCGGAAATATTCCTCATTAGGGTTTTTACAAAGGAAAATACAACTTCTCTCAATAAAAGTTCTTCTCCCTTCTTTCTTCAGGAATTCAGGCCACTGACCCCTCTAAAGGAAACATATAGGTTTACATCATTAAAGGTCATAGGGATGACAAGAATAATGTGTAACACACTCACATCTACGATTGAACCAACCTATTTTGAAGAGACCAGCAAGGATGAATTTTGGAATAAGGCCATGGATGAAGACTTCAATCAAATAGAGAAAAATTACACTTGGGAATTGGTTCCAAGACCAAAGGATAAGAATGTGATCGACACAAAGTAGGTATATAGGAATAAATTGAATGAATATGGACAAGTTACAAGGAACAAAGCTAGATTGGTATGTAAAAGATATGCATAGGTTTAAGGAATCGACTTTGAAGAGACATTTGCCCCAGTTGCCAGAATGGAAGCAATCTTATTTCTTTTAGCTTATGCATACTCCAAAAATATTAAAGTGTATCAGATGGATGTATAATCAACTTTTCTGAATGGGGAACTTGAAGAAGAAGTCTACATTGAACAACTAGAAGGATTTCAGTTGTCAGAGAATGAAGATTATGTGTGTAAATTAAAGAAGGCATTGTATGGTCTAAAATAGCATCCTAGAGCATGGTCATAAATATCTACAATAGGCAGGGTTCGGATAGTATTTTATTAAGTGAAGTTTATGTTGACGATATTATTTTTGGTAGTGATGGTGACAGGTTAAGCCATAAATTTGCAAAGGATATGCAGAATGAATTTGAAATGTCATTACTTGGAGAACTATCCTTCTTTCTGGGACTTTAGATACGTCAAAGCCACCAAGGAATTTTTATTTCTCAAACCAAGTATATCAGAGAAATGCTAAAGAGGTTCGGAATGGAAGATTGCAAACCAGTTATCACTCCCATGCAAACCAATTGCAAGTTGAGAAAATATGATGATTCAAAGTCTACAGATCATAGGAAATACATGTCAATGATTGGTATCCTACTATATGTGACAACATGCAGACCAAATGTAAATGCAGGCAGTTGGAAAGGTGGCACGATTTCAAGCAACGCCAAAGGAATCACATGTATTAGAAGTGAAGATGATTTTCATATATCTCAAAGGTACATAAGAATTTGGATTATGGTATCCAAAAGGAAAGGATCTATCACTTATTTCTTGCATAGATGCATATTGGGCAGGTTGTATTGACGACCGACGAAGCACCAGTGGAGAAACATTCTACTTGGGTGAGTGTTTAGTATCATGGATAAGCAAGAAACAATCATCAGTATCTTTATCTATAGTCGAGGTAGAGTATATTGTAGAAACAACATGTTGTACACAGGTTCTTTGGATGAAACAAACTGTGACAGATATACAGGTTGAGTATGATGAGCCCATTCCAATCTATTGTGATAATACAAGTGCCATCAGCATCTCAAAGAATTTGTTGATGCACTCCAAGACAAATCACATTACAATAAAGTATCACTTTCTATAGGAACAGGTTGCATAGAAGAACAACAGAGTTGAATATGTGGGCACAAAATAACAAGTGGAAGAAATATTTACAAAACCACTTCCAAGGGAAGCCTTTGAGTATCTTCGCCAAAGACTCAGAGTAATTTATACTCCAAAATGAATGATTTTGAATTCTTATCTTATATGTCTTAGATATACACGAGGAAGAACCATAAAGAGGACAATTTCGGTCGGGAGATCAGTTTCAGGAAGAGTTCAGTTAGGGGGAGTATCCCCAAGGATAGTTCAATTAGGGGGAGCATCCCTGGATGGAAAGATACCTTTGCCATTGATGACAAAGGGGGAGAAATTTATTAGATGCAGAGGACAAAGGCATGTTTCCAGGGCGAGCAATGGTCATAGAGATGCAGAGGACAGAGAAATGGTTCTAGGGGGAGCATGAGTGATATGGCTTCAGTATTGCATAACATGATTTTAGTATTGCATCAGAGTGTTTCCATCAATGCCAAAGGGGGATATTGTTGATTAAGGTTAGTTGTCATTGATGTCAACCCTTGAAGAAAGTCTGGTAGCACAAAGGTTTAGGTAATGGACCCAAGTTTGTTTGATGTAAAGATGACTCATTATTGTCTTGTCATGGTTGATAAGAAGTACAAATGGATGAACTCCAAAGTGTTCCCCTTATGGTGAAATCCCTCTTGGGAAGACGCTTTGCGGATTGAGTTATCCTAGAATTATGGTTAGAGAACCCATGCTTAATTGTGGAATAATTAGATGAAGGTCAATGAGTTTGTCAGTGAAACTATCCTAGATGGATAGTGCTTGTCATGCCATTTCTAGTGGTATGTGGAATGTCACATAAATCCTCACGATTAGAGAGTTATGGCCATATGAAGTTGGAGAACGCTCATGAGTCATATAGAAGCCCCAAAAAGTCAAAGTGTTTGCAAAAGAAATTATTTAAATAATAAAGTTAATGGAGAACTCCCTAAAATAAGGAAAGTGGGATGCTACATGAAAGTATAAATAAGAGGCAAGGCTCTCTCATTTAAACACACTTGAACACATTGAATATCTTTTGTTGAGTGAGGCTTATTACAAGTACTCATTGATACATCTGAAGTTGCAAAAGTCTGAGGTAGTACAAAGGGTTGATGACAAAATTCTCGGAATTACAACGAATATTAAAAACCCTATTTCCTGAGGCGTACGTGGGATAACAATGTATTAGGATGCGTACAGTATGCGTACTGACAGTGTGCATACATATGCCGGATAGCAGTGTATTAGGGTGCGTACATGTTGGTAAAGCCATGGAAACTTGAAGAGATGAATATGTAGAGGTTCTAGATTCTAATATCAAGCTCCCAGGAAGGTCTACAGTGCTCAGATACATCATATCTATCCATTGGCTCAAAAGGTATGTCTTATTTCTATGAATAGTTGGATTTTCATGTATGCATGAGAAATGGTTGTGGAGATTTGAGAATTCTCCCTAGAGAGACTAGTGGCTGCATGTGATCTTCTGCGTAAGTCATATCTACAGAAATACAGTGCCGGTATATTTATCATTGATACTTCTTGTTAGAATTAAGGAATATCTTGTATTTCTTGGCATATGGTGAAGGGTTTGTGGTACATGGTTGAGAGATTGTATTTGTGAAGTGGTTGATGTATTGAGAGGCTAAATATTAGAAAGGGTTTGATGACTAGATCATGTGAGGGTTATTATACTTGTTCATGATTACACACACCTATATGGAACATGACTAGAGAGAGATATATATGCTTTGGGTAAAGTTTATGTATGAGGATGCATTCAAAAGGTACAGTTACAGTCTGGATATAATGACAAGTAACAGATCTATGTGAAAGAAGTTACACAAGGTCAAAAAATTTCAGAAGAAAGAAAACCCTAGTTTTTCATAAGGCATACGCAGGTTGCATAACAGTTTGGTTGCGTACATACATGGGTTGCATAACAGTTTGGTTGCGTACATACATGGGTTGCATAACAGATAGGGTACGTACATACACGTGATGTAGCACCACTAGTCATGTATCTGTTGTATTTTTGTTGATACATGTTCATCTCAGGTACAAATTGATTATAGGGAAGTTGTACAGGTTGGACACAGGTCAGTGGTACATATTGATACAATTGTACAATGGTATATCTCACAGTGATAGTGTGACAGTGGTTCCATCATTCTACTTCTACTTTAGGTAGGTTGGACGGGGAAAGGACAGGTGGTTGTAGCCACCTTCCGGTTGTAGCCGGAGAACATAGGGGGTTGTAGCCTCCTTATGGTTGTAGCTAGAGAATTGGGGAGTTGGAGCTTTCCTCAGGTTGTAGCTCGAGAGACTAGGGGGTTGGAGCCTCCTTCCAGTTGTAGCTATAAAACAAAGGAAGTTGGTGCTTCCAATGAATGTAATTCTTCAAGGCATATAATAAAAAGCATTATGTGGTTTTCCCCCGCTTTGGGTTTCCAAGTAAAAACATTAGTGTACTGTGTATGTGTATGATTGTTCATTTGTTCATTGTTTATTTACACTGCAAATATTGTATGATAATGCTACATTGATTAAAAAGGATTAAATTTCTCTATTATTGATTCAACCC
>JASDQU010027741.1:4323-19901 GCA_032191745.1 Picea mariana | reverse complement strand
CTTCGCAGGATCTTTCACCAAGTGTCACGGTTGACAGACGACTTTGATGCAATCGGGCAATCACGCATCGCGATTAACTCAGGTAAGAGTTTTCTGCCTTTAGAAACTCCGATCCTCCGATGGACTGAAAACCTGACTCTCCTTCTGATGTCTGACACGTGTCCTGCCAAAATTAACGGCTAGGATCCCATCGGGTTTTTTAGACTCGAAAGATCTCGGCTATCTTTCCCTTTAAAATCCCGATACCAATAATGTTACTAACACATTGCTTCTTTGGATAGTATCTTAAATTAGAATGTATATACTATATATAGCATCAATGAAAACTTAACATGCAAATCATTCCCATATTAGAATGGTTAGTAAAATTTTGGATATAACTCTGGTTAGAAAGTGTGGTCATAATTTCATTCTCTGCTTTAGAGAAGTAGATAGAAGTCATGCACTTAAAACCATGATTAAATTTTTTGAGGGAATCTAGCCACGATGTTTTTCTAAGGATTCTCCACTTTATACAAGTAGATAGTGATCATGCACTCAAAACAAATTCTCAAAGTGTGGAGGGAATGAAGCAATGTATTTATAAGGATTCTTAAGATTGAACACATTTCAATAACATTAGAAGGGATCCACTTCATGCATTTAAAAAAAATTTCAGTCATTTTCATGATTAAGGTAGAAGGAGAGGCATGAGAGGTAGAGTACATTCCTATTGGGGAGACTTTTACTGATCCAGTAAATCCATTGGTAGATTATTTTAAGCCCATTTCAAGAAGTTGTAAGTTAGCATTTTTTTTCTTAAAAAGTAAATCCATTGGCAAATTGTTTTAAGCCCATTTCAAGAAGTTGTAAGTTAGAATTTTTTTCTTAAAAAGAATCATTTGCATAGAAGTTGAAATTAAAGTATACAAGTTTAAACTTTACAGATTTTTTTTTTGGAAATTTAAAAGGATTATAATTTCTAAGTTTTAAAGTTTTAAATTTTAAAGCAACAAATTTCAACTATTAATAATAATTTACATATTTTGTGTCATATTGTTTCATGTTTTTAATGTACAATTGTATGTTGTCTATTAACCACCAGGGAAATCATGGAGATTGGGAGTCTACAATCTAGGGGAAAAGACACAAGTTCTACTCCAATTCCAATTTCAATCCAAAACCAAGTCCAGCAAAGCACAAACTCCAAGAAACCATTGTTAATGTATGTGAAAAAAATCACTAAAAACAAGAAAAAGAATAGTGGTGGTTATGAAGAATGGATGTGCACATTGTGCAACCATGTATTTAAGGGAAGCTACACTAGGGTGCGACATCATCTTTTGTCCATATCTGGTGAAGGGGTTAAAGGTTTCACATGTGATATTGAAAAAATGATGGAGTTAAGCAAGCTTCACGTGAGTTCCTTAGGTGTTAGTGAAACATATGTGGACAATTCAAGTTCTTTTAAGGTACCTAGAGTTGTATCATCCTCCCATGATACATGATATTTAGTGAATCAAAGTCAACTAAACCAAATTGACTGTGAGGATGGGTATACTTTCGTAAGGAGTAAGAGTTCTACTAGTGTTTCTATTGAACAAATTTGTAAAATGTACGATGTGGTGCATAGGGATGTGGTTGATGATGTTGTCACTGATTTTTTTATGAAAAATGAAATTTCATTTAATGCCACTCGTTTACCATATTACAAAGAAATTGTGAGAAAAATCATAGTTTTTGGGCTAGGATATACGCCCCCAGGTTACAACAAAATGAGGACATCATTGTTGGATAATGGGGTGACAAGAATGAAAGGGCTTACAGGGGACCTAAAACAATCTTGGATTCATACAGGGTGTTCAATAGTCATGGATGGTTGGACAAACATTCAACAAAGGCATTGTTAAATATCATTGTCACATCTTTAGCAGGACCTTATTTTTTAAGAGCAATTGATTGTAGTGGAAAACTTATGGATGCTACCTTCATGTACGAGGTATTGAAGGATGCAATTGATGAGGTTGGTCCTTCAAATGTAGCACATGTAATCACATATGCAGCACATGTTTGCAGAGCAACGAGATTGATGGTCTAAAGTCGATATAGGCATATCTTTTGGACTCCTTGTTGTGTACATTCCCTTAACAATTTCCTCAAAGACATTGGGAAAATATCTTGGATTTCAAAACTCATTTCATATGCAAGAGATGCACAAATGTTCATTTTCAACCACCATGCATCATTAGCAATCTACAGGATGAAAGCAAGGAAGCAATTTTTAAAACCTGCAGAAACAAGATATGCAACATACTTCATTCTTATTCATCGTATGATTGAGGTGCAGGCATCCTTACAAGCCACTATTTTTTTTCAAGAATGGAATGCATGGTCCCAGTCTAAATCAGCTCAAGCCAAGAAGATAAGAGATATGCTTCTTGATGAAGATTGGTGGTCTGAGTGTAGATATGTGGTTTCTTTCACAACTCCAATTGTGGAGTTGATTAGGTATGCAAATTCTGATTCCCCTACTCTTGGGGAAATATATGAATGTATGGGTAGCATGGTGGGAAAGTTAAGGCACATAATTCATCAGAGAAACCCCTATTTGGAGTTTTTCCAAGAAATCCACAATATAATAGACAAGAGATGGCTCAAACTCAATACCTCTCTTCATGTGGTTGCATATGCCATTAATCCAAAGTGGTATATGGAGAGACCAAATAGATTTATACCAATTGATGATGAATGGGTAAAGAATGGGTTTCTTGATGCCATAAGAAAGATGTATACTCATGATGAAGTAAGTGTGATACGAGCACAATTTATTGATTTTGGTACCTTAAGCCCCCCTATATTCACTCGGAATGCAAAGCAAGACACCAATATTTATGCACAAAAGAATCCCATTGGATGGTGGAGAATGTATGGGGGGGAATTCCAAGAGATTTGACTCGTGCTTGCTATGTGCATAGTAGTCTTCGACTTTGTTCAAGGAAGGTACCTGAGTATTTAGAAGGCCCAACAACATGATGGGATGTGGATGTTGAAGATCCTACTCAGATTGATGATGATGAGGATAATCCTTCACCAAATGCAGGCTTGGTTAGCATACCCTTAGATCACACTGTATTTAATCTTGGTGAGGACGATGATGATGGTGATGATGGAGGTGCAGTGCCTAGTGAAGCGCAAGCTTATATGGATAGCCTTGCAGTTGAATATCACACTTTATGATAACCTTCATTGTTAATTATATATTTTGAACCTTTGTCTTTAGGAATTTTTGGACTATGCTTTACTTTGATCATTTTTCCAGCTTTTGAAATATGTATTACTTTGAGCATTTTGCTCATTTTTTAACTATCTATTACTTTGGACATTTTACCAATATAAATATCAATATGATGTGGGTGCTTTTGTTTCCTAAACTAAAATAAAAAATACAATCTTTTGAATAATTTAAAAACATAAATATTTATCTTTAATGTTTATGGTTTAAGTGTCAAATTGTTCTTCAAGGTTTACAAATTATTAATTATTTTATTCAATTATTTTTCATATTTTAAATTTTTTATTTTATAAATTTTAATTTTTAATATATATTAAAATTTAATATTATATTATTTAAATTTTAATTTTTAATATATATTAAAATTTAATATTATATTATTTAAATTTTAATATATATTATCGTCGCTCCCAACTTGACGCTTCCTACAAATTTAGGAAAATATTTTATCCATATCCAATACTCGTACCCACATTCACCCATTCCAGAAACTCGTGCAACATAAATTATATATGTTTTAATATATGTTTCATATATAAAACATATAATTATATATGTTTTATATATTAAAACATATAAAATATATGTTTTATATATTAAAACATATATTATATATGTTTTAATATATAAAACATAAATGTTATATATAAATATGATTTTTTTAAGATATTTATGAAAAAAAAAATATTTTAAGGTTTTTTAATTTAGTTTCGTCAAATATGTTTTATTTTAGATGTTTTTCTTAAAATATTTTATTGAATTTATTTTTTCTCATTTTTGTTTCTTTATTTTTAAGTTTGAAGGCGTTTTTTTGTTCATTAAAAAAAAAAAAAAAATTATTTTCGGTCAAATTTTAAATTTTTTTCATTTCTTTTTAGTTTTTCTTTAGTTTTCACCAATTTGTTAAGTTTTGTTGTTTTTTTTTAATTTAGATTTTGAATATATTTTTTTAAATGTGTTTTTGTCTTCATTAAAAAATATATATTTGTGAAGATTTTCTCTTTTCTCTTTATTTATTTTTTAATGTCAATTTAAGAAAGAAAAAAAATTATTAATTAAATTTTCAAGTGACCATTTAGGATCTAATTTTGAGTTTTTTATTCGTGTAGGGATTTGTTGTCAAGGCCACAATTTGAATCAGGTCATAATTAATTGTAATTTTAGCATTTAGAACAAACATTTTGCTTTAGGTAGCGTCATGTGTTTATTTAGGTGTTGATTTTAAGGTTTTTCTAAGCAACTATTTTATGTTTTAAGGCCATGTTTGAAAAAAGTTGTAATTTTGACTTGATCAGAAAAATTGGTGCTATTGATAGCACCATGTTTTGATTTGGGGGTTGATTTTAGAGTTTTTTTGAGCAACCATTTTATCCTTTAAGCCCATGCTTGAAAAAAGTTGTAATTTTAACCTGGTTACAAAAAATGGTGCTACCGGTAGCACCACTTTTTGATTTGGGGGTTGATTTTAAAGTTTGTTTGAGAAGTCATTTGACCCTTTAAGCCCATGCTTGAAAAAAAGTGTAATTTTGACCTAGTTACAAAAAATGGTGCTACCGATAGCACCACTTTTTGATTTGGGGGTTGATTTTCAAGTTTTTTATGCAAAAATATGAGTTTTAAGGACTAGAGTTCTTGTTTTGAGGTCACAGTTCTCATTAAGTTGGTAACTATGTTTAAATATAAAAGACTACGAGAAGAGATACATGATGATGATTGATTATTGAAATCACAAGTATTTGTTAAGAGGGAGTATGAAGAATTAACTCCTACTTGTAGTATTTAATGAATGCATTGTAATATGTTAATGAGGAAAACTATGTATAAAAACCTACATATGAATTAAATACAAGGACAAGGAAATAAGTTGGGATGAGAATCAAGTTGAGTGATTCATTGAGATATTATTAGAAATAGATATTCAAATGTTGAAGTGAATATCTAATTATGAAATTGTTGTTATGGTCAACTTTTGTTATATAAGAGTACCTAAAGTATAATGGAAACACACATAAAGGAATGAATGATTGAATAGTATTTTCCCCTTCGGGAGTTTCTTGAATAGAAACTCTTGGTGTCCCTTGCTTGATAGTTGTTTGTGTGTATTTGTTATTGATTTGATTCTTCAACCCAATAGACACATCTCTTGAAAGGAAGTGGAGGATACTTCACTCTCTACTTTTAATGTTGTTGTTCTAGTTTAGAAAGTTTTTCTATTTGTATATAATTGACAATGTTTTTATATTGTAATTTCTTGTGTAAATTTAAGATGATGAAAATCTTGTATAACTATGTTGATACTAATTTAATAGAGTAATTATGAGTGGTATATTGTGTTTAGAGAGAGTTATGTCATATTATGGCATGTCCCCTTTCGATTGATCATGGGACTTGGACGCGGTAGCCTAAGTGATTCTCGTAGGCTAGAATCCATAAGAAGGGAACTAATTAATTATTTAATGTCCTAAGGGGAAAAGTGCCTAACAAAATGACATTAGATAATTAAAAAGGGGGGGGGGAGGGAAAAAGCACCTAAAGTGACTTAGGAAGAATATGAAATGTCACTTAAATTGATTAAAAGATAAAAGGGTCACAAAAGAGTCAAGGAAGAAATACAGGGAAAAAAGGAAGGCGCCCTCTCTCATTCTAGCATTTTGATATTTTCTAATTTCTCATTGAGAGAGTTCATTGTGGTTTTGGAACTCTTGGGACGGAAACCCTAGGAGGAACTTTCAGAGATTGGCTTCGGTGGTGAAACCATCCACCCTAGTTAGTCATTTGTGGAGAAAAGATCATTCATTTTCTCCCATGTGCTTCAATGACAATTGAGATATCCTTAGTAGTTGTGTGTTGGGTTCATATTTGTGACTGAGTTTAGTGGTGGAGGTTGAGTTTTGGTATTCAAGGGATGAATTTCTTCAGGGGAGATGAGTTCTTTATGAATTGGGTTATTTCTATTGCTTGAGGCTGAGTTTCTTTGCTTAAGGGGACAAATTTCTTATTGGAGGTCGAGTTCATTGTTCTAGGAGGGAAAAATACAGTTTGGGGGCGAGCATTCTCTTCATAATTTAGTGGGGTTGTTGTGACTGTAATTTTCCTTAGAGACAAGGGCATTTTTGTGTTGGATAAGGGCGCACCACATGAGCAAAGGATCATCTACAGCTAGGGGTCGATTTAGTGATTGTTTAGAAGCAGATTGGTGATAACAGAGGGGGGAAATGTGTGTTGGATGCCAAAAATCAGAGGTGGATTGAATTCCTTTAATTAGTTATTCAATATCAATTTGTTGATAACCTATCTCTATCGTCTGGGTGGATATTAGTTGCAAGATTTTTGTATACTCAATACTGGGAGTGAATTCCTCTTATATAGGCTTGTTGTTGCTATAATATTTCACATACAATCCAAACTGTGTTTTCTCTAAAGTTGTTACACCAACACTTCCATTTATGATTCATACTTCTTATAGTTTATTGAGGAAAACCTACAACAAGGATATCTAGGTTCCTCTTATTGATGTGTGTTATTTATGAGTAATTTATCTTTTATTGTAGTCAACTAGAATAAATAAAAGCAGCAAGTATTTGATCTATGTCTGGTATTTCATTAAGTGTTATGGTATATTGTTGCTCAAACATTGTATCCAAATTGTTTGGTTATACTCCTGAACTACATAACAAAGAAAAGACACAAAAAAAAAATGTCGGAACATTTCAGTGGTATCAGAGCCCTCTTTACTGTCATCCTAAAGATGGGTTTTGATGTTCATGAGGGGTGAAGACAATAGATTTCTTGGTGTCACGTAGAGGAGAAGAAGGCAACGAGGGGAAGAATTGTTTTTTGAGGAGGAAGAAGAAGTAAGGGAAAATCAACCAGAGGTTGGACAAGTGGAAAACATGGATGATGCCAATGAGGAAAGGGGAATGCAAATCTTGGAGAGTTTAGCAGCTGGAGAACTACAACTTACTCAACTTATAAATCAGTTACTCGCCAATCAAACCAATCAGAATCATGGGAGTAACAATGGAGCAGGGGGGTCCAATGTGAATAATGGAGCTAGTAGCAATAATGAGATTCTCGTACTTAACAATACTGGGGTCCCTATGCAGATTGGTTCTAGGACCACTAGAAGAACGGTCCCTAGACCTCTTTTACCAAATTTTTTGGGAAACCAATAGACTAAAAATCAAGGGCAACAAGTTCCAAGTGAAATGTTTCAAGACTATCTGAGAGAATATCAATCCCTAGGTCATGAGTTTCATGCACCCATGCCACTTTAATACTTCTGCACAATCAAATACATGAGTAGACCAAGGGATCATAACAGGGGGCAACAAAACAAGGATATAGCACAGAATTTGGGTAAACTATCCATTCCTTCCTTCGATGGGTCTAATAACAACACAACCAGGGCATGGGTACAAAAGATAGATACATACTTCCAGCTCAATCCTATGACCGAGGCCGAAGCGATCAAATTCGGTACTCTTCACCTTGATAGACAATCCCATGAGTGGTGGTATCATGCATTAGTCACACTAGGACATGTGACTATCAAATATTATTTGGACTTCAACCAGGAGTTAATGGAGAGGTTTGATAAAAAGGACCCAGAGCTACATTTCAAAGAGTTAGCAGAACTCAAACAAGAAGGATCACTAGATGCTTACATCACATAGTTTCAGAAGCTAGCAATGACAGTGTCAGATATATCGAAGCAGAGGCTTGTCATGTTGTTCATTGAGGGGTTGTTAGAACTACTTCGTGGTTAGGTGAAGGATTTCAAGCCTGAGACCTTGCAGTATGCTATTGTCGGGACAAGGGACATGGAGGGCATGGTCCCTAAAACCAAAATTTTCTCCAAACCCTTTATTCCATAGAAAGGAAAGGGCAAGAAGGCTATTGGGAAGGAAGGTACGAGTAAGGAAAGTTTGGATGAGGTAAAAAGAAATGAGCTAAGGAGAAATAACTTATGTTTCCACTGCAAAGATCCATGAGTACTAGGACACATGTGTCAGGGAAAGGGTCAAGCCCATTATATTGAGGTACATTCATATTTTGATGAGGAGGAGAAGGGGCAGGATGTTTCTCAAGAGCAGGGCAAAGAGAAGAAGGAGGAGACATAGGAGAATCATAGTGAGGATGCCAAGGATATTTTATAGCCTCATTATCAGGTACCCCAAGATTCAACACCTTCAGAGTTAGAGGAGTCATAAGGGGTCAGGGAGTCACGGCTTTGATTGATGGTGGGGAAATCCACAAGTTTATTGGTGCAACCTAGGTGGCTAGGAGACGAGTAGCTATAGAGGACTTTGAGGGGTTCAAAGTAGCGGTGGCAAACAACTTTAATGTGTCTTGCACATAGAAAAATTCTAGATTGGCCTTAACAATTGGTAACTACACCTTGACATAAGAATTTTATGTGGTAGATGTGGCATATTCAAATGCAGTGTTGGGAGTTCAGTGGCTTCAGACATTGGGGGACATTATCAAAAACTACAAACATATGACCATGAAGTTCTTCACGCTAGGAGGGAAACAACTTATAATGCGAAGCATGGAAAATAATGCTCCTACAGTAGTACAAAACAAAAGGATGGAAGCTATATTCATTCATGTAGATGTAGTATAAGCAACACAGTTCTTTATTACATCCCAATGAAGGAAGAAGGCACTATCACGCAGACATTCAGTGTTTATTGAGAATACATGACAAGGTATTTGGGAAGATACCTCCAGGGAAACCTCCTGACGGAGGTTTTGAGAAAACCATTGAACTTGAGGAGACCAAACCAGTGATCATCACCCTGTACAGGAATCCCAAGAAGTTCAAAGATGAAATAGAGAAATAAATCAAGGAGTCGCTTGACATGGGGCACATAAGACCAAGTTCCACTCCCTTCGCTTACTCGATGGTCTTAGTTAAGAAGGAAGGGACAATGCAGATGTGTATTGATTATCGATCCTTGAATAAAAAGACAATAAAAAATAGGCACCTTATACCTAGGATCAATGAGCTACTAGATGAGCTACATGGAGCAATGTATTTTTTGAAGATTGATCTTCGATCCGTATATCATCAGATCAAAGTCTGTGAGGAGCACATCCATAAGACCGCCTTTAGGTACCATTATAGGCACTATGAGTTCTTTGTCATGCCTTTTGTACTGACCAATGCACCAACTACTTTCCAATCATGCATGAATCATATATTCAAGAGGCAGTTGCGGAAGTTCCTATTGGTATTTTTCGATGATCTCCTGATATATAGTAGAACCTGAGAGGAGCACTTGGCACACTTGGAGTAGATTCTAAGCATTATGGAGGAGCAGTCATTATATGCCAAGGAATCTAAGTGTGAATTTGGTATGACATAGACTATCTACTTAGGGTATATAGTCACCGCACAGGGAGTGCAGGTTCATAGGGAGAAGATACAAGCTAATCTAGATTGGCCACCACCTAAGAATATCACACATTTGCAAGGATTCCTTGGGATCTATTGTTACTATAGGCATTTTGTGTCATGATTCTCTCAGTTGACTGCCACTCTTACATATCTCACAAAGAAAGGGGCCTTTTGTTGGACATAAGAGTGCCAAAAGACCTTTGATAAGATGAAGGAAGTGATGAGGTGTTGCCTTGTTTTGGAACTTCTTGACTTTAATCAACCATTTTTGTTAGAGTTTGATGCATCTGGGGTGGGCATAGGAGCAGTTTTGAAGCAAAAAAAACATCATATTTCATACAATAGAAGGAAGATATCTGTCATCGAGAGACTTTATCCATATATGACAAGTAAATGATTGCCATAATGCATACATTGGAAAAATTCAGACAGGACCTGGTAGGTAGCAAGTTTGTGGTCAAGACTGATCACAATAGTTTGGGGCACTTATTGGGGCAAAGGGATCTTAACGAAAGGAAGAAGAAATATGTCAAAAAAGTACAATCCTATGACTTTGATATTGAGTATGTCAAAGGAAAGAAAAATGCAGTTGTTGATGCTCTATCTACAAGACCAGAGTTGTGCTCGTTATCAGAGATATCTGCAGACTGGAAATCCGAGCTCAGGGTGGAGTATTCCAAGAGAAAATTTTCTTGTGAGGTGATGGATAGAAGCATGGAGGATGATAGGTACAAGGTGGTAGATGATATCATATACTACAAGGATCGCATATACTTGGTTCCAAAGTCAAAATTAAAGGAGAAAATTATGACAACCATGCATGACACACCTTTAGTTGGGCATCCAGAATATTTCAAGACATACAGGAATATCAGAGAGAGGTTTTCATGGAAGGGCCTCAAAGATGATGTATTGAGACATGTGTGGGAGTGTGTGACTTGTCAGGAGAATAAGGCATAGCAGACCCACCTTGCAGGATTGTTTTAGCCACTACCCATTCCAGAGAAGAAATGGGAGAGCATATCCATGGACTTTATCATAGGGTTGTCGAATAAATAGGGGTGAGATTGCATTTATGTGGTGGTCGATAGGTTGACCATGCTCTCTCACTTATTTTCCATATCCTAAGAGTACAAGGCAACACGGGTAGCATATTTATTCTTCAAGCAGATATTCAGGTTTCATGGGTTGCCGAAAAATATTTTTAGTGACAGGGACAATTGATTTTTGAGTGATTTTTGGTAGGAATTGTTCAGGCTCGTAGGCATAGGGTTGAATCCTAGTACAATTTACCACCCAAAAACAGATGGCCAAACAGATATAGTGAAAAAATGGCTAGAGGAGCATTTGCATAACTACATGACAAGGCAACATAAGACATGGGTTAAGTGGTTACACTTGGGTGAGAATTTCTATAACAGCACTTATCATATGTCCATGGGGATGTCACCATTTAGATCATTATATGGATATGATGCCCCATCTTTTGTAGACTTGGAATTTCTGGACAACAGGGCTCACAAGGCCAAAGACTGGATTCAGGAGAGCCAAGACATTCTTAACGCTCTTAAGGACAACCTGTGAATGACCCAGAACCAACAAAAGATATATGTAGATAGGCATAGGGTCGAGCGCACCTTCGAGGTAGGGGACTTGGTGTTTCTCAGGATGCATCCATATAGTCGGTCTTCTCTGAAGAAGAATGGTGTAGAGAAACTTAAGCCACGATTTTACAGGCCTTACAAGGTGACCAAGAGAGTTGATGAAGTGGATTATGAGATAGATTTTTGAGAAGGGAGTAATATTCATAACGTGTTTCATGTCTCATGTCTCATGTCTCAAAAGGGAATGGGGACAACACATCACGACTTCAACAGAACTGCCTCCATTGGATGAGGAGGGGAAACTAGTACTAGTTCTTGAGGAAGTGTTGGAGGTTTGGGAAAATAAGCTTCATAACAGGGTAATCAAGGAATATCTGGTCAGATGGAGAGAGTTGTCGATAGAAGATACCACTTGGGAGAGTGAACAAATTTTGGAGCACCTGAATCTGCAATTACTTGGGGACAAGCAATCTCAGGATTAAGGGAGGATTGTCATGTCCCCTTCTAAGTGATCATGGGACTTGGACGCAATAGCTTAAGTGAATCCCATAGGCTATAGTCTGTAAGAAGGGAATTAATTAATTATTTAATGTCCTAAGGGAAAAAGTGCCTAACAAAATGACATTAGATAATTTAAAAAGGGAAAAAAACGCCTTAAATGACTTAGGAAGAATATGAAATGTCACTTAAATTGATTAAAAGGTAAAAGGGTCGCAAAAGAGTCCAGGAAGAAATAAAAGGGAAAAAGGAGGGTGCCCTCTCTCATTCTAGCATTTTAATATTTTCTAATTTCTTATTGAGAGAGCTCATTGTGGTTTTGGAACTCTTGGGACAGAAACCCTAGGAGGAAATTTCAAAGATTGGATTCGGTGATGAAACCATCCACCCTAGTTAGTCATTTGTGGAGAAGAGATCATCCATTTTCTCTTGTGTGCTTCATTAACAACTAAGATATCCTCAATAGTTGTGTGTTAGGTTCATATTTGTGATTGATTTTAGTGGTGGCGGATGAGTTCTAGTATACAAGGGATGAATTGCTTGAGGGAAGATGAGTTCTTTGTGAACTAGGTTATTTCTATTGCTTGAGGACGATTTTCTTTGCTTAAGGGGACGAGTTGCCTATTGGAAGTCGAGTTCATTGTTCTGGGAGGGTGAAATACCCTTTGGGGGAGAGTATTCTCTTCAAAATTTAGTGGGGTTGTTGTGACTATAATTTTCCTTAGTGACAGGAGAATTTTTGTGTTGGAGAAGGGAGCACCACATGAGAAAAGGCTCATCTACAGCCAAGGGTCGATTTAGTCATTGTTTAGAGGCAGATCGGTAATAAAGGAGGGGAAAATTGTGTGTTGATTACCAAACATTAGAGGTGGGTCGAATTCCTTTAATTAGTTATTCATTCTCAGTTTTTTGACAACCTATCTCTATCGTCTAGGTGGATATTAGTTGTTGGTCTGTTGTATACTCAATATTGGGAGCAAATTCCTCTTTTGCAGGCTTGTTGCTGCTATAATATTTCACATACAGTCCAGACCTATGTTTTCTCTAAAGTTGTTACACCAACACTTCCATTTATGAGTCATACTTCTTCTTCTTATTGTTGTGTGTTATTTATGAGTAATTTTATCTTGTATTGCAGTCAACTAGAATAAATAAAAGCATAAGTATTTGATCTTTGTCTCGCATTTCATTAAGTGTTATGGTCTATTGTTGTTCAAACATTGTATCCAAAGTCAACTAGAATAAAAAAAAGCATCTGGTATTTGATCTTTGTCCGATATTTCATTAAGTGTTATGGTCTATTGTTGTTCAAACACTGTATCCAAATTGTTTGGTTATTTTCCCGAACTACATAACAAAACAAAAACACAAAAAAAAAAAATTGGCCAAAACATTTCATATTATAATATTTTGTTGCACATTGGCAATAGCCATATACTAAATTGTTCATAAAAACTATGTATTTTTTAATACATCAAGTATATAATTTTCATTAAATATGTATAAAAATTTTAATTAAAAAGAATATATTCTATTTCTAAATTTTATATTGCATTTATATTATAGATATAAAATGATTTATAAATATAAATAGGTATATTGAATTTATAAACTTGATGTCACTTTTATTATAAATATAGTTTAATATATCTATGGATATAGAAAAATATGCGATGGAGTGTACTCTTGTATAAACAACAATAGTTAAAAGAAACAAACATTAAATTGTTCAATTACAAAATGATTGATATTATATATATTAAAATATAATATACTTATTAAAGTAACAAATATTTAAAATAATATTTATTATTCAATAACAAAATGATTAATATTATATATATTAAAATATAATATATTATTAAAGTAACAAATATTTAAATAATATTTATTAATAAACAGTTAAACACTTTAATTATACATATAATTATTTGATATAACTATTTGATATAACGTTAGTTTATTTTTTATTTACATTAATATATAATAATAATAATAATAATAATCTATTTTTAAGGTCACGGTCAAGTCAGCACATTAAATTGGTGTATGAGACCTCCTTGTTTGTGGGACAAGGGACCCCCTTCCGCCCAGCGATTTGACTGGTAAAGTCTACGAAGGTATACATACCCTACCCTCCTTTGGATTTGAACCTATGACCTCTTAAGAGGAAAATAACATTAATTGTTTTACATTCTAGATAGATATGACAAAATTGTAAAAAAACAAGTTTGAAGATTCAACAAAAGTAATTAATATTATACATACAATTATTTGATTTAACGTTAGTTTATTTTCTACTTACATTAAAATATAATATAACATTAATTGTTTTACTTTCTAGATAGATACGACAAAATTGTAAAAAAACAAGTTTGAAGATTTAATATAGAAAAGTCATTAAATCCCATTTCTTATAAGTCAAAGTTTCATGTGTTTTGATTCTTTATTTTAAAATAGATAAAATCTAATGGTCTTCTTAAAATTGGTCAGTAAATTACAAAATTTCATTAGCAAAATTTTCTATCACAAAAATAAAACTTTACCAGATTTAAGATTGATTTATGACATATATATTTTATTAGAAAAATTCTCAATCAAAAAAACAAAAGTTTGATTTCTGACCACTTTTACCAGAGTTAAGGTTGATTTCTGACCTAAATATTTCATTAGCAAAATTTTTGGCATGCAGCCTATTGCAGAGTCTTTAAGACTATGGAGGTTGATATATACACCTTGTATATACCAACCTCCAGAGTCTTAAAAACTCTGCAGCAGGTTGCATATTGATCATCCAAAATTTTTTTTCAAAAAAAAAAATCTTATTTCTTACAACTTTTACCGGATTTAAGGTTGATTTTTAACCTAAATATCGACAATGTATATGTCTTACAATTCCAAAATTCCATTAGAAAAATTCTCATCACAAAAATAAAACTCTGATTTCTGACATAACATCTTACCAGATTTAAGGGGTCATCACAAAAATAAAACTCTGATTTCTTACATAACTTCTTAACAGATTTAAGGTTGATTTTTTACCTAAGTTTTACCAGATTTAAGGTTAATTTTGTATTAAGATATGAGTGCCCTCACAGCTATTAAATATTAGGCAACTGGAACCAATCCACCTCGGGAGTAGTGACACAGATATAGGCGACGGATTGCAATGATAAGGATTTTTAAAGCCAAAATGGCAGACCAGTAAATGAATATTAGATGTACGGTTTGTGGTACTAGGTTGTTGTCTCTGTGCACACGCTTGAGAATATCACTATATGAGTGATGGCATCATGCTGCAGAGTTCTGTATCCATGCAGCCACATGTGTGAGAATATATTTTTATCAACCTAAAATATTGACTTGAGATCTCTGGAAACACTTCGAATATTGTTTTATCATGACTTGAGATCTCTGGTAACACAATGCCTTAGTGTTTTTGATGGTTTTGAAATCGATTTAGAATTTTGGACTTTTTAAAAATGGACTTGAGATCTCTGGAAACATTACTCCTCAAGGTTTTTGATGGTTTCTAAATAGAGTTAGAATTTTGGAAAAACGCATTTATAACCAAAGAAATTTTGATTTTTTTAAAAATCAAATTCAAGTAACATAATTTAATTATGCCCCGTATGGGGTGACAGCTGGAGTAGGCGGGACATCTGGCTTCAACTTGAGCCAAGGTTTAAATGCGGGAGCTCTTCCATTTAACGCCAGCCCTACGGATGCAGGATAGCCATTATCCTTCTGCGATGGGAGGTCTCGTCAAGCGAGCGAGCATTAACGAAGCCGGTGGGTG
>JASDQU010027740.1:3743-15327 GCA_032191745.1 Picea mariana | reverse complement strand
CATTGCTAACTACTTGGTTGCAGGGAAGTTACCACCACACCTATCCCACCGAGAGAAAAGAAGAATCATTCAACAAAGTGCTCGGCATAGTTGGATAAATGGGTGTCTTTTCCATACAGGACTTGATCAAGAAATCCGAAGGTGCATTAGAGAAGATGAGGTTTATGATCTACTAAAAGCTTGTCATGATGGCCCTTGTGGAGGGCATTTTGTTGATAAAAGAACAACACATAAAATTCTTAGGATGGGGTATTATTGGCCCTCACTCTTTAAAGATGCAAAGAAATATATCTAGGCATGTGATAGTTGTCAAAGAATGGGCCAACCTAATCATAGAGATGAAATTCCATTAAACCCCCAAATAGTACTTGAACCATTCGAAAGACGGGCCTTAGATTTTGTAGGACCCATTAACCCCCCATCCAATCAAAAAGTTTACATAGTGGTCTGCACAGATTATATGACTAAATGGGTGGAAGCTAAAGCACTCCATAGAGCAACTGAAGAAGAAGTTCTAGATTTCCTATTTGAAGACATCTTCATCAGATTTGGAGTGCCGAGAGAATTAGTTACAGATGGAGGACCTCCTTTCACTTCTCATGGTTTTAAAGACACCCTTAAAAATTATCATATTCAACATAGAAAGACTAGAGCATACCACCCCCAAGCCAATGGATAGGTGGAAAGCACAAATAAAGTAACAGAATCCATTCTCACAAAAACAGTGAAGGAAAACAGAAAGGATTGGTCTCACAGACTCCCTGAAGCATTATGGGCCTACAAAACTACCTAGAGAAATACTACATGATTCTCTCCCTATGAATTAGTTTATGGAAAAAGTGTCATCTTTCCTATGGAAATTGAAATCAAAACCCTAAGGACTGCTTTAGTTTTCAACCTTGATTTGATCGATGCACAGATAGCCAAGTTGCAGCAGCTTAATGAATTGGATGAAAAAAGACTAGATGCCATTCATCAGATAACTATGATTCAACAGCAAAGATCAAAATGGCATGACAAAACTATCAAGCATAAGCAGTTCCAAAAAGGTAATTGGGCCCTACTATATGACTCTTGGTTCAAATAATTTCAAGAGAAGCTATGTACAAGATGGCTTGGACCTTACGAAGTAGACAGTGTTTTCCCCAATGGAACAGTAAGGCTCCTCACAATCGATGACTCTAAAACACCGTTACTTGTAAATGGTCATCAGCTCTATTTGTACCAGCGCCCCATTTCCAAGGAATATTTTAAGGCCACATGTGTGGCAGACTCCCATTACCTCTTTTTAGAGGAGGCTCCTACCCCTCATCGCAATTAATTCTTTTTAATTTAGTTTCTTTAGTATTAGATTAGATTTCATTTACTAATAATCCTTGTCAGGAAATAGCATGTTACAATTGATTTTTGCAGAATCTCGATCAAAGCCAAGGCCTACTACGAAAGGACGATCTTACTTCAAGAAGAGACAAGATCCCCCATTTCTGAAACACCACCATTCTGCAATTTTCTACATTTTCCCCATTGCTGAAACACCACTGTTCAACAATTTTCTACATTTTCCCCATTGTTGAAACACCACTGTTCAACAATTTTCTACATTTTCCCATTGTTGAAATACCATTGTTTAGCAACTTTCTACATTCTCCCCATTGCTAAAACACCATTGTTCAGCAATTTTCTATATTTTCCCCATTGCTGAAACACCACTGTTCAACAATTTTCTACATTTTCCCATTGCTGAAACACCACTGTTCAACAATTTTCTACATTTTCCCCATTGTTGAAACACCATTGTTCAACAATTTTCTACATTTTCCCATTGCTGAAACACCCTTGTTCCGCAATTTTCCACATTTTCCCTTTGCTGAAACACCCCTATTCCGCAATTTTCCACATTTTCCCCCCATTGCCGAAACACCATTGTTCAACATTTTTTCACATTTTCCACACTGCTGAAACACCACTGCCTCAGCAGTGTCCTGCAACATCACTCTTCAACGAACATTTCTCTATTCTTCCCCTGTTGCTGAAACACCAACTTTTCAGCATTCTCTGTCAATAAGCTTTTGCGCTCTCATACTACATTTTGTCCTTCCAGTAAACAAATCCTTGATACAATTCCTCTAACAAATCAAAATTCTTCGCCATGGCTACCGCAGAACTATTATGGACAGGCACTATATTTTGTTTGAAGCACGAATCAAAAGGTAAAGATGAGGTATGTAAACTTTGTGTGTAAATACAATTGAACTATAGTTAATGAGAAGATTCCAACTCATTATTACCACTCATGTAAAATCATTATGTCAGCCATAATTGAGGGGGGGAAATATCAAAATCTTATACCATCATTTCACACGAATCAACCACCATCATTCTTTTTCTTCACCATCCTTTCGTTGTTTCACTACCATTTGCATGCCTTCATCCAGAAAACTCACTCTACATAGAAGCAGTTACTCGACTCTCTAACGGTGCATTTTATTGAGCGGTTAGCTATGGGAGGCCTTGTTATACGGCATGAACCTGCCATGACAACCCTGTTAGAACTATATCTAGAAGTGCATCAAATTTTTCTACAGGCAGGATGGCTCGGTTATTTTCAGAGACTCCAGGGATTTGATCAACAACAGGTTCTTCAATTTGCTAGAAATCTTTAGGAAGATCATTCCATTGTTCAAGGGGTTCGAATTTCGGTTACAGAGGAGGATATAGCACATGTTTCGGGTCTCCCTACCAATGGCATTCGCTGGTTCAGCCGTAAACATATCATCCTTAATGCCCAGCAGGATTTCCTCCTGCCAGGGGAACAAATTGAGCCTAAAGGTCGGGGTGTCCGACTCAGCTCGTTTCTGCCTCCATGGCTGAAAGTTGAAAAATTTGTCAAACACTACCTCACCTCTGAAGGTCGATACCAGGTAGTCTACCAGTCTAATTTTGTCCTGTTGTCTCATTTACGACACGCTAGATTGGTGAAAATTCCTTATTATCTGCTTGGATGTCTTAAAAACATGTCGCATTACTGTAAAAAGGATAAAAATCCCACCCTGTACCTCACCCATCATCGTCTCGCTCAACTTCTTATCCAAAAGGGTTTTTCCCAACAAAACCCTCTACTAAATAACCCACCTATAGACCCCCAAGAAGCTGTTGAATATCTTGAAAATCTTCAGGAACAACAACCACAAAACCCTCCAGACCCTCCAGAAATACCTAACAGTCTTCCCACAGACCCAATCAATTCAATTAACCTTCCAAGCCCACCCCACATTTTACCAGAATCATCCACTTATTCCGTTCATATCCTTATAGAGGATTCTAAACCAGACAATTCTCCCTGTCCCATCACTGAGGAAAAGCCCCCACACAAACGAAAGAAAATTCATTTCTTTCTGCCCTTTTTACAAAGAAAATGAGCAAGGGCCTCAACAAGGGCAGCCACCACTACCACTGCCCTAAATCCCCAACCCATCCAGTTAAAACCCCGTGCATCTCCAACCTCCCAAATTCTGGAATCTTTACCTATTCCACCCACGGGCACTGAAACACAAGAACCAACGGCTTAGTATGATGCGACATCATCCTTTTCAAATCAAGTAGCTGAAACAAAAGAACCAGCTACTCATCTAGTAGTTGAAACACAAGAACCAACTACTCATCAAGTAGTTGAAACACAAGAACCAGCTACTCATCCAGTAGTTGAAACACAAGGACCAACTACTCATTCAGTAGTTGAAACACAAGAACCAACTACTCATTCAGTGGCTGAAGCACAAGAACCAGCTATAGATGTCACACAAGAACCAGCTACAGTTGAAACACAAGAACCAGCTGTTGATATTGCTATCGAGATACACGAATCAAATGCCCAGGGTGCTGCAACATTATTGTCTCTACATCAAGAAGTTGAAATACAAGAAACAGTTGTCGACCCTGTAGCTACTCTAGAAGAACCAGCTAGTGAGGTTGTGACTGTTACACAAGAACTAGTCACCCCTCTTCCAGAACCAACAATGGCCTCTATCTTACAAGAAAATGAGTTCCTAAGGTCTGAACTGGAAGCCTGCAAGCAAGATCTAGTCACGGCAAAGGAAGCCTATGAGAAGGAACTTAATTTGTACACCCTATCTTGCATAGCAACCATGGCAGGGGGAACTACAACAGAGAATCCATGTAGAGAGTATATGTGCAGTCAATGTGGGGACATATATTATCAGGAAGGATACAAATTGATTCAAATTCCAATGCCAGGAGCCTCCCCTGCACCTACGACTTTTGCAGTAAAAGAAGAACACCCTGTTGTTACACAAGAACCAGTAGGACCCTCCAAAATCAAAACTGAACCCTAGCCTACAACAATTGTCAAAACTGAAGCCCCTATTTTTGTTATTAAAGCTATACAAACATTGCCTATTGATGAATCTATCCCTCCTAGCCAGACCAATACCCACACCTTTGTGGAACAAGCCACTCAGACCCTACTTCAGCCTACCACTTGCAATGCTGAAACACAAACTCAGACCCTACCTCAACCTACCACTTGCAATGCTGAAACACAAACTCAGACCCTACCTCAGCTTACCACTTGCAATGCTGAAACACAAACTCAACCATGGGATGAGCAGGCAATAATAGACAAATGGAAAAAAGAGTCTGCTGTCACATAGAGCAAAAGCCTATAGGAACACAGACTAATCTGGATAAACCATATCTATGCAAACTGGGAAGCTTTGGAGCAAACATGCCAAGAATCTCATTCCTATAAGAAACATAATAAAGAGCTAAAAGGAAAATTTCTCCTGATGTTTGACATGGCACAGAAGTTGTTGGCTACAAGGAAACCATCCTGCAATTACTCTTTGTTCCTCATGGAACGACTTACATTTTTTCAGATTAAATCAATCAAAGAAGGCAGACCCCATGCAGTATTAAATCCAGTAGATTTTTTTAAAACCTTTGTAAAAGCCTCTACTATGGATTAAAACATCCTCTGTGAGGTATATTTTCATAATGAGGTCATCCCTGAGAACTGACAGCTTAACCTTAACTCCCTTGTCGGTGACATCCAGATTCGAGCACCTACCTCCTTCCTTAACAATCAGATTATATGGCGGGATGACTTCCTAGATGCCAAGAATAACGAGGATAATCACCTTCTCTGGATACGGCCAGAACCACAAAATGCTGCCACCTTTGTTACAGAGTATTATCAGTTTTTGAAGAAACCAAGGATGACCCAACACATTCAACAACTATAGACAACAGTGCTTCAGGATTGTCAACAGTTCATCAAATCCACAAAGATTTCTACTCTACAATCAAATAACATGTTTTGGCAACAATCTACTAGGAAAAGACAGGAACAAAATCCCTTTAGCCCCACTAATATTGAGATAGCAATCTCCAGGGTACCCAGCTACATCAAGTGTGTTCAGTAATGTGCTGAAAGCTAGATAGGTTATCAGCTTCATTTTCCTGTCCTGTGGATGCCAGCAGAAAAATATAAAGTCCATTATAAGTTTCCCAAGAAGGCCGAAACAACATTTTGGCAAAGGCTCCAACGCGTTCAAGGATTCAGAGCTCCAACAGACAACACTTTCCACAGCTACTGCTTAAGTAACCTGCATGCTCATAGTCAGTATTCAAAATCTGATTCTGATTGAAGTTGCCTGAGGACATGCAACCTTTTAAGTTGGGGGGGATGTTAGGACCCTACAATGTACCTTTTTGCTCACACTTTTTTCCACCATTACATCCTTTTTCCACTCACATTTAAACTTATATTATCACCTTACCTTTGGAGAGATAGGGTAAGGTGATAATATAAGTTTAAATGNTATAATGTCTCTTCTCTTTACTATATGTTTAATCTGTTTTGCATATAATTTTACATTACTCTCGTACTTAACCATTGATCAGAAATCTATAAGTGTTGAAACAGTTCGAACTGTAGATTAGCATTGTTGTTCAAAGGCCCGTTGTTGAAACAGTCAAAGAACGCAAACCCCGTGGCTGAAACAATTCGTGGTCTACGATGTTGAAACAACAACTCACACAAGAGGAAGTTGTTACACTCTCTGTGGTCTATGATGTTGAAACAACAACTCACACAAGAATAAGTTGTTACACTTTCCGTGGTCTACGATGCTGAAACAACAACACAAAGTTGTTGCATTGACCACAACAGTCGCGCCTTGAACTAGAATTAACCATCGCTGTCATGTGACCACGTTGCTGAAATAGTCAGAACGCAAATCCCGTTGCTGAAACAGCCCATGATTTGCGATGTTGAAATAGCATACAACAACAATAATGAGAAGATAAATAAAGAAGATTGTTACTCTAGCCGCAAGAGCAACACCCCACTCAACATCTTTTCAACTATTGTAATAGCATTTTGTTACGGTAGACCAGGATATCCTATTTTAGTATAGAGATCAGATATGGCTAAGAATAGGATTCAGATGTACACATGTAATTCTTTGATCAAATTGTATAAAGGGGATTCTCCTCTTTAAATAAGAGGAAATCACCATTAGAGAGAACCTTCTTCTGGGCTAAGAAAGGATTTATAGAGAAGGACATGTTTTATTTCAGACATTGTAATATGATACAGTTGATAGATGAATAAAAGATTGTTCTGAGCATTTCTCTCTAGTTCCTTTCGTTTCAGGGGAATCTTGTGAGAAGGGAGGGTCCACCTTCTTCACGAGATTCACCCATTATCTTTGTAGTGTGTTAGTGTTATATCTGTTCATGCCTTGATTAAATTCTGTTATGTTGAAACACTACTTTACTGAACTTTGTTTTGCTAAAATACTACTTTACTAAACTCTGTCTTGCTGAAACTCTGCTTTACCGGTTGTTACATTGTTTTCATATAATTCATGCTTGGGTAACTGATAATCATTCTAGTTAGCAATCCTGTTTGGTGAATTTATGGAAGCGTGATAATCATGGATAGGTGTTGAAGATTCCTTCGTGGGGAATAGGGTCTTGTTCTCTGTTAAGAGGTAGTTTGTCTTCAATGTGTGTCAATCATTTCAATTATCAATGAGTTCATGAAAGTGTGATGATCGGAAACAGGTGTTGAATATTATTTCTTGGGGAATAGGTTCATGTTCTCTATTAAGAGGTAGTTATTCTTCAGAGTGTGTCAATCATTTCAATTAGCAATGGGTTCATGAAAGTGTGATGATCGGAAACAGGTGTTGAAGATTCCTGCTTGGGGAATAGGGTGTTGTTCTCTGTTACAAGATAGTTGGTCTTTCCTTTTGCAATGGTTTGAAGGATTTCTTTCCTAGGTTGTTATTTCTTAATGTAATCTAGGATTCTTTGGATAAACATTTCTTTAGACTTTGAACTCTACAATAGATAGGTTGCTTTCCTGTAATTCAAGTTAGAACTTCATTTTACTCAAGGCAAGGTATGATTAATGTATTTTTACTACAACTCTAGATTGATTTTGAGATTGAGTACATACAGTGCGTGGTTACCTTTGAAATAAACAGACTTCCTTGGGTTGACAATTTATGTAGCACTTGATTGTTTAGTTAAATAAGCAATACCCTTTTAATCTAGGGTTAAGGCAGTATGGTCTATGCCTTACAAGATTTGATCTTGGTTTTAATTCAATTTTTATTTCTCCCATAACTCCTTTGATTCCCTTTAACTCTAAAAACGTCTTTGGGAACAAATTCTCATATTCCTGCAACAAAATTTGTATTTCTTGACTAGTTTGCTCATCCCAGTAATATCCCACCATAGCTATCTTAGGTTTCTCTATGTTCCCTATATTGACTTTGCGAAACTTTAATGGGTGATTATAGGAACTATTAGTCTGACTGGGTATGATGTTTTGGATTTATTTGTTCCCTTCTGTCTCTTTAATGGCTAGGTTTCTCAATTCCTCTAAATCTTTCGGGCTTTCTGAATCCCTGGTAATCTTAGAAGAATTTTATAGGCTTCTAGGTTGAGGGTAGGTAAAGATTGGTCTGAAGTTCTTGCCTATGTTTTGCACATACCACTAGGTTTGGTTTCTGATTACTATTATCTATAAAAAGAATTTCCTTAATATTTTGCAGGACTACTTCAAGCTCAGGGTACTTACTTGCAAACTAGATGTCCTTGCAAAAATGATATGCCAGTGTCTGCCAGTCATTGGTCTGTCTTCTGGTTTCTTCATGTATGAACCAATATTTTGGGATTGGACATAGGGAGTGAGGAAATACCTGAACCTAGAATAAATAGGGTATTTTCCGCAACTTGCCACTATGTTACGCACTGTTTAATATGTACTTTAGGATCAGATTCTCTGCTAAATAGTTTCACAACTTGGAAATCTGTGTGCATCTCTGATTCTATCTGCTCCTTATTCTGAGACCTATACTTGATAACTTGCTTCACATCATCCCAATTTATAAGTAAGTCTTTATGATTGGCCCACCATCTGGCAAGGGTGTCCTAGAGGTATACATCTAGTACTGAGATCCTTTGATCCTCCACTACCTTTTCTTCCATGATGAGAAAAAAACTATTGAGTCTTGGGGTACCATCATATACTGGGTGTTCTTTGAGTTCAGTTCCAACCCATCTAGTTTCTTTGATAGTTGCACATCTCCTTGAGAATTTTTCATATGATCCTTGCTGCCAACTATCAAATGCCAATTCTGAATCTTCGTCAACTGACTGTATACTCCTCCAACTTACTGATCCATCAGCAGTAGGATTTATATATTCATATCTTGTTCTTGCTATTACATTGTACAATTGATCCAAGTCTTATCCCTCCATATTATTGTCTGTTGGATCTATATATTTGGGCCCTACATATGGATCCAAGGGTTGAACTACCTTGATTCTATCAGCCTCAAAGGTCATGGTGTCTTTCTTTCATTCAATTACTGCATAATTGTCATAGGCCCAATCAATGCCAAGTAGTGCAGGGTAAGGGTCCTTATCCCCCATGATTTCAATCACTTCAAATTCATCTATGGTCTTCACTCCCACAACATATATTTCCACACTCTACAGTCTTCCTATTGGGAAAATACAATATTGGTTGGCCATTCTTAGCTGAATTTGGGAATATGTCAGCCTAGGTTTCCCTAAGGCTTCCCCGATCTTCTTTCGAAGAATGTTCACATCGGATCCTAGATCCAACATGACATCCTTAATCTCAAATTCTTTTAACTGGGCTACTAGTCTAAATTCTTTTCGAGTTCGTACTTTTCTTCGTTTCATTCTCTGAGTAATCTTTTCAGGAAGATTAGTCCTTCTACGGGTTCTTCATTCCATAAAACTAGGTATAGCGCATTTTGCAACTTCTCTGTTAATTGGTCATTCCTGAGAATGTTAGAGAATAATTGAAACAAAAGGTCGACTACATTTTCAGGTTTCTCAGGTTGTCTCAGCATGACTGCAGGGTTTCTGGGTGCAAGGGGTGAAGCAGGGACTTGCACAATATTAGGTTAAACAATAGGATGTGGGGGTTTCTCTTGCATCTCAGGGATAGGAATATTTTGAAACACTTCGATGCAATTTTTAAAGAACAACTTATGTTTTAGAGGGTCATACCTGTCTTCTTTAGGTGATGTTTTCTGGACTTGAGGTAGAGTATCAACATCAGCTCTTGTCTTTTCTCCTCCTCGAGTAACGATATTGAGGTTAAGAAATTGTACTCTAATAACTCTCTTGATTTCTGATCTGATGAGGTTAGTTCCTCGTTGTTGTACCCGATCTTCCCATTTTGAAATTAGTTCTAGGTAGCCTTCAGTTGCATTCCCATTGGTTTTGTAGTGAGAGCACCATGGCCGCCTTGAATGAGGATAGTCTCTAGACATGTGGCCTTTCTCATCACAGTTATAACATCTTATTGGCCCTCTTCCTCTGGTCCTTCCTCCTCTGAAGTCTCCTCCGGCTCCACCTCCTCGACCTCTTCTCAGTCCCTGAGGGTTTTCATTCACCCTGAATGTTCTTCAATCCAACATGTCTACAAGTGCATCCAACACTCTACATTGATTGTTAGTATGTGTGTTAGATGCACAAAACTCACAGTGTACTGTATTTGGTAGTCTCAAATATTTATGCATAATGGGGCACTATCTCGGCCCGTACCCATGGATTTGGAAAATCTCACAATACACAACTCTTGGTGTTTCTTGGCTCCCTAGAAAAGCATGATATGGGGTGGGGTTATGGAATGGTAAGTTCATAGACACTTGCGCAACTCCTCCCATGGGTCTTCGTGAGGGTCTCATCGGATTCTGATAAGGTCCCATTCCCTTCATTCTTGTACATTCATTCACCAGATGTCCTTATTTATAACATGTGGTGCACCAGAACTGCAGTCATCCTAGTCTAGGTATTGTCAGTTCTTGAATCTTTTATGTAAGTGTTGATATTTTCCCTTGTAGTTGGACAAAATTTGCATCTGTTGGACGTCTGGTCACTCTCAGGCTCCCATGGTATCCCACCATGGCTTCAATCTTCATCGATGTTTCCAAGGCATCTATCAAAGTGGCTATCCGTGGTTGCATTAGTAGAATCCGAGTCAGAGGTAGCAACCCCTGAATGTACCATTCCCTTTGATGTTCCTCATGGATTGGATGTGCTAACCTCCCTATAGAATATTTAAAATTCTAGTTGTATTCCCAGGTTGATTCACCTTCTCTTTGTTGATTCTCGTGCAGCTCAGACAAAGCCTATTGTTTTGACTAAGGTATCTTAAACTCCACTATGAAACTTGTCTGTACCTATCCAAGTGTGAATGCTTGACCTTGCATTCCTGGCAATTTTGGTTCAATTATTTTCATGTGCCACTTGAGAGAACGACCTCTCAAGGTAGTATAGAATTGAACCAACTTATTCGCATCTGGAATCCCTCTGGATCTCTAGATTGCCTCACACAAGAACCAGTGTTTCTCAACATCTTCATCTCCCTTACCCCATAATTTTGGGTATCGGGAAATCGAACCTCCCACGTGACCAACCATTGCTGATCTTGGTTCTCTTATCAAAATGAAACCTAACGGTCCTAATTGTGATCTATAAAGGGATCTCAATATCTTCCCTATACTCGCACTTCCTGGTTGTGACTGACTAACTAATTATATTGGAACAAAAATAGCATGAGAAGGTAGTATCGAACTTACCAATTTTATATAAGACACTTGGGGTATGGGCAATTCGGGGTTGGTTCAACTAGCTTTAGGGTGGTTTTGTTTTATCTGGGGGGGCTTTCTTTCTTCCACTTGAGTGTTCTCTTCAGCTGTATTCCCGATCTTTCCTGGCATCGGGGCTGAATCTTCTCTTTCTTCTTCAAGATTCATGCCAGCTTCCTCCTCTTACGTCTACACCTTCTCCTTCTTGTCCAACCTCCTAGGGGCTCCTTTCTCTCTAAGATTCTCTCTCACTTAATATTTTACTGGACAGTATTTCCTGTCTTCTCATCTTCCGCAACTCTTCCATCTGTATTTCCTCTACTTCTCCTTGTTTGACTTCTTTCCGCAACTTCTCAGACTATCTTGCTTCTTTCTTGATCTTTTTGTGCCACCAGTTCTCAACTATGGCGACTCTTTTC
>JASDQU010027739.1:11000-22220 GCA_032191745.1 Picea mariana | reverse complement strand
TGCAGAGAGGAAATTCCCAAATGCTTAACCAGAAAGAAATTTGTATTTACTTGGCAACTCAAACACAATTGCGTGGCAATAGATCTTGTTTGTTTTAATTTGTTTATGTTTCTATCCCCAAGGGTTATGTATTCAAGGGTTCTACAGACAAGGGTTTTCCCTGTGCTATAGCTCTCTGATATACGTGCAGGGTCCAACAGTAGTACTCGACCCAGTATCTCAGGGAACTAACTAAGGAGGACAGGCCATACCCTTAGCCGTACTACCCGACTACCCAGGTACTAGAGAGTATCTTCCCAAGTAATGTTCTCGATGACACTATAGTAGTCAGGCGGCCAATCAGTTTATCTAAAGAGGGCTTAAGGTAATCTAGGTCGATCCGTACACAAGTGTTGTTTGATGTGCTACCACTCGAAGGGGTACCAATAGGGGTTACAAGGGTGGCCAACAGATGTGTGCTTAAGTACCACTTGTATTTCCTGCATGTATGAATCCCTCAACAACGGGTTTATCCGCGTAACAACAAATCTCTATGGCTTAAAGACGTCGGAATACGTCTCTACTCTGAAAACAAAATTTAACCCACACTTTCTTCCGAGGAAAGTTCTCTAATACCACTTGTAATATGCTAGATATAAAATGTATGCAGAACAAAAATAAAATGCTAGAAATGGCAGAATAATAGAAATATATACAGAACATTCACCACAATAGCACTGAAATGATATGAGAACAATAAAAAAAATAACACTTTGAATCTGAAAGCAATGTTCATGGGCCTCTTCGAGGGGGCAACCTCCAGTTGAGTAGAGCTCTATTACAATAATATCTAAGCTAGGGTTATCATACCCTCAACTCCTATTTATACTAAAAAGAAGCATCTAGAGGAAGATCCTTCTAGAAGTGGAAGCTTCTATTAGGTCTTCTTACATCCACCTTATTCTATTTTATTGAACGACCTTATTAATATTGACTTTTGTTACATCTGAATATATTGTTCTACCTATGTGTGGGTTAGGACCCTAACACTGCCCATATCCAAATGGCCAACACTTGCAACCAAGACCTGCAAGCTTCCATCAATCACACCAAGGAGTCCCTCCAACGAGTGACATTTGATATTAGCTCTACCAATTCCCGCATTGAAAAATTCGAGACCCAAGTCCAACAAAAATTTGATGCCATGTTTTAGCACCAGTAGTCACCCTTAGACTGTTATAAGTATAAGCCCATGACCCATCATAATATCAATAATTTAAATCAAGTTTGGTAAGTGGATCAACTAGACTAATCAAGAAAGGAGAGGTCAACAAACTGCATATCAGTGAGCTACCATTGGGCATGGAGTCAAATAAACACCTGAAATAAGAAGGCAATTGAAAAGCATATCAGAAAAATAACTAATATGATGGTAGATTGAATAAAGAAGAAGTTAACATAAAATATATCACCCATGGAACATATATCTTCTCTGCAACATGAATGCAAGGTACTTGAACAAAAAAAATGATTCATAGGCAAGTTACAACAAACCCTTTGTTGTTTCAAGAATCTATAAATCAAAGACAGAAATTGATTTTCAAAAGCTACAATTTATTCAAGCAGGATGGAAATGTTGATGAACAACAAAGAAACCACAATTTGATATAAAAATCTCAGGAATCTTCAAAGCCAAGAATATTTTAAAAAACTTGAATTCCCTCAGGCTTACATGATAATACACATATTTTCATTTCCTCCAAGCTCTCTCGAACCTTTGGGCCGAACCCTTTTTACAATGTTTTTTCCCAAAATATATAGGATATCCTCTTTACAAAGTTGAAGGATGGGTTCTCTTTAGACTTTTCCAAAGTTATAAGAAGTTACAACAAAATAACAACAACTTCCATACAAACTACTAAATTCTACGATTCAGTTCTTGACCTAATTAATGCATTCAAATCTAAAGAAACTACATGAGTTTGGGTGGAAAAATAGATGATTCCTCAAATCCTCATGGTGATTTGGCATGTTCCCTCTAGCTGGTTGTTAAATAGGTTATGACATAGACTAACTGTGTGGTTTTGCAGCGACCAGTTGAAACTCACTGTGAAATCTCTATTTTTAGCAATTTTTTATTTCAAGTCTTGTTTTAGCTATATGCAATTTATGTGATGGTTTTGGCCTCTTCAAAACTCTGATTAATCAACAACTCAAGTCTTAAATTCTAAGTTTTAAATTTATGGCTTTGATATCTTTAAGGGTTGCATGATATTACCAATTACTATATTCATTCACCCAAACCTTTTAGGAAGGCATTCTGAAGAATGTTGACCATGTCGTCAACAAAAATTGCATCGTTAGCACAGAAAAATAATTCACAAAGGATTAATATGCTAGATACAATTTTTCCCAAGTGTAAAATCTATTGTAGAAAATTTTCAGTTTCCGTCAAATAGTAATAAATATAAGAAACCCTATATTATTCAATGTGAATGACCTATGGAACGTCACAATTATGAGAAAAAGGAGAAATATCTTTGAGCTTTTTCCTATAAACATATCAATGCCTACAAAATGATATTTTGTATGGCCATGCTTTCCAGTCTTTGATATCGAGACTTCCACCACCTTGCAGGGTTTTCCCATGAAAATTTGAGCATCTTGTGAAGAGTCACAATGTAATCAATATAGTAAAGTGAAGGTCCAAATAGTGACACAATGTGCAGCAAAAAGTAATAGCACAAAAAAAAATACTGTACAGATTTGTAAAAGCAGCATAGGAATCAATCTCTGGTGTTTCCTGTCAATTTTCCAGCTATGAACATGCATTATTAGTGCCCTCGTCATTACCTTTGAACGACATTTGTTTGTCTCCCTTTACCTTGTCATTTGAAAACCCTCTTGTATCCAATGCACCTTGATGTGTTGTGCATAATACTCTCTCTTTCTGGCTTGGCACTAAATGCATTGGTCTTTGACTTGTGGTCCCTTTGATAGTAGTATTTTCCGATTGATAGTTGGTAAGATTGTGCTTCTTGACTCGTGGACTTAGAGATTGGGCCTCGGGCGTATTAATTTATTTTTTTTAAATGAAAATAAGGACTCCTTAGGTACTAGTCTTGGCACTCGGGTGTTGGTTCATAGCTTGAAGATTTATGTATGAGTGCTCATGTTGTTGTTTCTTGGAGATTGAGTCTCGGGCCCATTAATTTTTTTTTAATAAAAATACTTTACAACCCTGCTATAAACCTAAGAGCAAAATTGACTATGAAAACCCATTTTTATTTTCCAATCTTGTAAATTTTATCTCAAAGCTCCATATTTTTATCACAAAACTAACATTGAAAATCAACTAACAAGTGCTATGAAATGACCAAAAATTTAGGCGCTACGAATTGATCTAGTTCGTTGATGCAACAAAACTAATGGTGCAAAAATGACCAAATTTGAAAATTCAAATTTATGTGCTAACATAGGCTCCATGGGGGATGGAATTATCCCTACGAGCTTCCAAGAACTCTACAGACCATGGAATTTTCCATTGGGTTGTTCCCAACTTGAATACTACAACCAAACTCATCCTTCAACATGAAAATCGAAATTGCACTGCTTCAAACTGAATTCCAAACTGAAACTAAACTGACTATTGAAAACAAAAATGAAAATTGTTGAAATGATGCTCAAAATTGTGAACTTATTCCAAACACTCCTACCTATTGAACTGAACCATAAGCTTATCGATCAAGTGAAATAAAAAATCTAGTGCAACCATGCAATCATCTTTTTCATTGGGTGAATTCCTTGCATGTATTTCATGGATGAAAAGAAAACACTCCTTAATGACAACTCATCTAAAAATTTGAAAACAAATTCAATATTGACCAAATCTGAAAACTTGGGCCCACTTACTGACATGAGACATGCTGCAAAAGGATCTTTGAAAGCATTCAAACTGATCTGATTTTGTAACATCCCTACAACTGCATATTCTCTGTCATGTACTTCAACCTGATGGTTGTCACAAACAAGATGGAAATTTTCATGAGAGTGTTGTAATGGAACATTTGTTGGGAACAAAGACATAGTTGGTTTGGACACTAGCTCATAATAATTTTCACTTTCAAACTGACAATTGACCAATGGATGCAAATTTGAATAGACAAAATATTCTATATAACATGCTACAAGATCATGAGAAACATGAAAAGGTCATTGTTGGTTGATAATGTTTTCAGCTTGTTACAGTAAACCAATGTGGTTTTGCATCAGATCACACTCCTCTACTTCATTGATGATTTTAAAATTTTATTTCAACAGTTTAAATGAAGAAAATCACAACAGAAAATAATTACCTTGAGTAGACTCAATGCTTTCATCATTTTTAATAACATAACTATCATATATGGGCTGAGTGCTTTCATTGGACTGCTAAAAAGAATCATTTTCTAATGAAAAACATACAGATGGTTGCTCTAGAAAATCAACATCATACTCATGATATATAGGTAGATCAAATCCTTTTGCAATATCATCAGCAAAAAAATTTGGGACAACAACTTGCTCTTCAACAAGTTGATCTTTATCCTCTGCAAAAACATCATCTTTGAAAACTTCAAAAAAATTCATATCATAATCAGCTCTTTGCTCATAATGCAAAGGATCACAATTCAAATCAACTCCTTCTTGTTTATGCTCACACTCTTGACATTCTTCAAGAAAACTTATGACATAATCAACCTCTTGCTTATCATGTACAATCTCTTGTTTCTCATCTTTCACTTCCTCATCCTCAATCTGATCTCATAACTTACCGCATGTTAAAAGGTTATCTTCTACTTCCTGAGCATCAAAGAACATCTTCTGCAAATTCACATACCTTCTCTACATGAGAAGCAAATATAAGTCTGGATGGAAGGATCTTGCATAACACAGCCTAGAAACAACTTCTGAGGGTTGAACTTCTTTAGGCATCTTATGATAAAAACTGAAAAATTTCCTATTAAACATAGGGATAGTTTCATCCTTCTGTCTCTTCATGGTATGAAACTCACAAAGGTATTGATCCAATGAATTTCTATCACCCCAAAACTTGAGAAAAACATCATTCATTTCCTCCCATGAACTGATTGATTCAGTGTGCAAATGCCTAAACCACTCCTTAGCATCCCATTACAATGATTGAGAAAATGCTCTCATACAAACATCATCATGCTCAGCTTCAAAAAGGTCAATGAAATGCTCAAAAGATTGAAAGTGTTTTTCGGCTATAAGGTTGTCCAGTTCTCCATCAAATATGGGAAGGTATTTGTAATGCTTTAGAGGAAAGTCGTGAAGGACATGGGGTAATTTTAGAGGCCTATATATCTCTTTAATCTTAGAAGGAATTAGATTATGTACACGAGAATATATATCGGCCTTGATCTCATGAGGTTCACAAGACTGGTCATGGACATCATAAGGTTTAGGTAAAGTATCTTGGTCAATATCAGTTATGCAAGAAGAAGTTACATTTATAGTTTTTAAGGAAGAATATACAAGTGGATTTTTACGGTCATCATTTAAATGGAGAAATCAATGGACGGTTCTTTTAATATGTTTAGGAAAATATAAGAGGTAACTAATGAAAAAGAATAAGATATCTTGGAGAAAATTCAATCTTTGGTACCTGGTTTTTCCATAATGTCCTTCCATATTTCTATCAAATGATTTCGTCCTCCAGTGGAGTCTTTGAATTTGATTGAAACTTGATTGGAGTCGCCAGGTGAATGGTGCAGTTTGTACTATGTCACCATCCCTTGTTCACCATCAATCACTTAATCTAAGCTTTTTCGTTTCTCCCAGGGAAAAACTTCAACTCCGTCACCAACAATGGTGCCAAAAATGTTAGCACCAAGAGTCACCCTTAGACTGCTATAAGGATAATCCCAGTACCCATCATAATATCAATAATTTAAATCAATTTTGGTAAGTGGGTCAACTAAACTAATTGAAAAAGGAGAGGGAAACAAAATGCAGATCGGTGAGCTACCATTGGGAATGGAGTCAAATAAACACCCTAAATTTAGAAGGCAAGTGAAAAACATATAAAAAAAATAGCTAATATGATGGTACATTGAAGAAAGAAGAATTTAACATAAAATAAATCATCCGTGGAACAAATATCTTCTCTGCAACACAAATACAAGGTACTTGAACAAAAACAATCATTCATAGGAAAGTTACAACAAACTCTTTGTTGTTTCAAAATCTATAAATCAAAGACAACCATTGATATTCAAAAGCTACAATTTATTCACGCAAGATGGAAATACATATGACCAACAAACAAATCACAATATGATATACAAATCTCAGGAATCTTCAAAGATAAGAATATTTTTTAAAACAGGAATGCCCTTAGGCTTACATTGATAACACACATATTTTTGTTTCCTCCAAGCTCTCTCGAGCCTTTGGGTCGAACCCTTTTTACAATTTTTTTTCCAAAAATATATAGGATATCCTCTTTACAAATCTAAAGGATGAGTCTTCTTTATACTTTTCCAAAATTAGAAGAAAGTACAACGAAATAATAACAACTTCCAAACAAACTGCTAAATTCTAGGATTTAGTTCTTGACCTNGGGTGACAAAGTAGATGAATCCTCGAGTCCTCATGGTGATTTGGCATTCTCCCTCCAGCTGGAAGTTGAATAGGACTTGGCATAGACTGACTGTGTGGTTTCGCAGCGACCAGGTGAAACTCACTACAAAATCTTTATTTTCAGCAATTTTTAATTCCAGGCCTTGTTTTAGCTATATGCAATTTATGTGATGGTTTTGAACTCTTCAAACCTCTGATTAATCAACAACTTAAGTTTTTAAGTGTGAGTCTGACAGCACATTTCTCTCCTTTGATATCTATGAGGGCTACATGATAGTACCAATTTCTATATTCATTCACCCAGACCCATTAGGGAGGCATTCTGGAGCATGTTGACTATGTCCTCAACAAAAATTGCAACATTAGCATAGAAAAATAATTCACAAAGGATTAATATGATAGATACAACTTTTCCCAAGTGTAAAATTTCTTGCAACAAATTTTATGTTTGCTTCAAATAGTAATGAATATAAGAAACCATGTATTAATCAATGTGAATGACCTTTGGAATGTCACCGTTATGAGAAAAAGGAGCAATATCTTCGATATTTTTGTTGTAAACATATCAATGCCTACAAAATGATATTTTGTATGGCCATGCTTTCCAATCTTTGATATCGAGACTTCAACCACCTTGCAGGGTTTTCCCATGACAATTTGAGCATCTTGTGAAGAGTTGCAATGTAATCAATATAGTAAAGCGAAGGTCCAAATAGTGACACAATGCACAACAAAAAGAAATAACACAAAAAAACCCGGTACAGATTTGTAAAAGAAACATAGGAATCAATCTCTGGTGTTTCCTGTCAATTTACTATCTATGAACATGCATTATGAGTGCCCTTGACATTTCCTTTGAATGACATTTGTTTGGCGCCCTTTACCTTGTCATTTGAAAACCCTCTTGTATCCAATGCATCTTGACGTGTTGTGCATAATAAGATCTCTTCGTGGCTTAGCGCTAAATGTGTTGGCCTTTCACTTGTGGTCCCTTTGATAGTAGTAGTTGTCGATTGATAGTTGGTAATCTTGTGGTGCTTGACTCGTGGACTAAGAGATTGGGCCTCGAGCCTATTAATTTTTTTTATTTAAATGAAAACAAGGACTCCTTAGGTGATAATATTGGCACTCAGGCGTTGGTTCGTAGATTGAAGATTTATGTATGAGTGCTCGTGTTGTTGTTGCTTGGATATTGGGTCTCGGCATGTTATCACACAATCTATACTTTCCCATAGCCTAAAGGCAATTAGGCTTAGATTGACGTAACACATAGATAACCCTATCACTGTCACCCCAATAAGGTACCTCTTTCTCTTTAGGAGGAGGAAAACCTCACTTCAAGGGAGATGTCCCAAGACCTAGTTGGTTGAGGAAGGAGGATAATACGAGGTAATACCACCCCTCTCTCTAGGCCACTCAAATGAATGAAGTCACTTGGAAAGGTTGTGTCAAGGGGTTAAGGGGAAATAAGGTGAATGATACCTTCCCTTTACCAAAGAAAAACAAACATTATATAATAACCAATGATATCAATGCATTCAATCAGTGACTTTCAAGACAATTGATCCAAGTTGCAAAATATAGCTTCCAATAGAAGTGCACCTTCCTTACTTCAGCCAAAGACACCCCAAATAGGGCACAAATTTCAGTCCTCTTCTCTTGTATGAGAAGTTGTGATTTTAAAATGAGAGTACTTTATGTTTACTTATACAAAACTTTGACCTTTAATTAATTTTAGGTCAAAATTAAGGTTGACCTGGCCAATTTACAATAAAATCCAATTTTGACATAATAAAAATTAATTAGCATCTAAAGACATCTCCAAAGGTGACGCCATGCCCTTATAGGGTGACTTTGAGGCCTAAAGGTGGAATGTTGAGCCTAAAATGCAGGGCTCTTGGCCTCCATAGGCCCCAAATGATGCCCACGTGTGCCACCAAGCTCGTAACTACCTCAAAAATGAAACCCTAGATATGGATGATATCTAGGGTCATGATGGTGACGCCCAGGGCCCTCAAGGGCCAAGGTACATGTGGAAGAGAAAGGTCCCCTTGGGTCTAGGTCTACCAAGGTGCCTCCAAAGGCAACATCCTTTTTTTTCCTGATGCAAATCTTCATTTTATTCTTACCCCTGACTAGGGTTGCAACATCCATCTGTGGGATTTAAGCCCTCATGAAGGTTCGAGCTATTCATTCCCTCATGTGTACCTGTCCACCAGAAAAGGTCTTGCAACAACAAAAAGTATGTCCGCTAGGGGTTCATATGTCACAGGGATCATAGCATGTAAATCATATCCAATAATTAAATTACCCAAACATTTGCATCAAACCCCCCTTAACCTAGACAAATGCTCAAATATGTTATGGAATTTGACAAGTTAGGTTTGGAGAAGGTCTCAGGGTGTCTTATTGGAATAACTTCCCTTAAGTTTTGGGTGTTTCCCAGGTGGGATATAATCCAAGTCATGTAAGTGTATGAGGTGGCATGGGGTAAGTGTTTGGACATGGGGTGCGTGTAATAACATGAAAATGTAAAGTATTATCTGTGGGTGACTTTGTAGAGGGTGAGTTGCACCTTTTCATAAATGCAATTGTTTCGAAGCCCATTCATTTCCTTTTATTCTTATTTTTACTTATTTTGATCCTTTTCTTTTATGCTTCAAGGGAATAGTTGAGGGCCATTGTCCTAGCTTGATGACCATAAGCGATAGCGTTATCCACAAACATTTCACAAAAATGAGAAGGTTGTTTTGTGATGAGATCCACTTTCTCTTGGCTATGCCACCAAGAGCCACTACCCCGGTTTGGTGACCAAATAGTTGGTAGTGTAATATCGCTACATGCCCATGGTCATAATAGGTCAACTCATGATGAGACCTCCTATCCATCAACTAGTACCTTGAGTGTTTATGTATCTTATGGGTCCCCTTTTCTTACTGAGATGATTTTCACTACTTTATCGGGGATCCCTGGGTGAAGTATCTCAAAGGTATCAAGGTAAGGTACAACCCTTCCTAGCATAGGCAATCCCAATTCCCAAACAAGGATAGGGGATATGGAAGGAATAAATATGGAAATTTGTAATATGGAGAGAACGGACGATGAATTTTCACAGACCCACCCAGTGGCAATCCATCCTAAAGGGAAACCAACTTACTAGGGCACCATGTTACCCTTCCAAGTATAAACGAGGAAAAGAGCATAATTTCCAAGAAAATGCCATGAAATGAAGAAGGATTTGATACAACATATTCAAGTGCTTCAAAAATCAAAGTGATACATACCATGGTACTCGGACTCATTACCTCATGGAGCAAGACCAATCACTACTTCAGGACTAGGATGGTGGGATGGATACTGTTGTTGGTGATAAGTGGACTGCACTGAAGAAAAGAGGGGCCCTTTGGGTCCATGATCAATTCGTTTTCCTCTCGGTACTCCATGTCTAGGACATGTGGGTCTCGATATGTTATCTCCTTAATTATCCTTAGAGTAGGGGATAACAGGCCCATTAATTTTTTTTAATAAAAATACTTTATAACCCTACTATAAATCCAAGAGCCAAATTGGCTATGAAAACCCATTTTTATTTGCCAAGCTTATAATTTTTTTCCTAGAGTTCCATATTTTTATCAAAAAACTGGGGTTGAAAATTAGCTAACAAGTGCTATGAAATGACTAAAACTTCATGCGCTATGAATTGATCTAGTTCACTAGTGCTGCAAAACTAACACTGCAAAAATGACCAAATTTGAAAATTCAAATTTCTATGCTAACACCATGGATGCCAAATTCATGAACCAATTTAACACCCTTCAGTCTGTTATCAACCAGATTTTGAACCGAAACTAGGGTCCTTCCTCCTCAGACCAACTAGATGGTTTTGTTTCCTCTCATTCTCTGAATTTTCAATCCAACTCCTTTCATCGTGACCCTTGTCTTCCCATAGTTGAGGTCAATAAATTTGATGGCTCTGATCCCACGAGTTGGGTCACTCAAATGGAGAATTATTTTTCTCCGCATGGAATTATAGATGATTTGGGTAAACTTCGTTGTGTTGTTCTCTATTTGGATCGCAAATGATGGAAATGGTGGAAATGGCGTAAAAAAGCACATTGGGGATATATTGCATGGACCCAGTTTGTTGTCGAGCTCTATGAACACTTTGAAACTGACACCCACTATCTAGGTCATTTTACCAAGTTGAAATAGTTAGGAATAGTGGAAGACTTCATAACTTATTTTGATCATTTGGCCTTTCGAATCGAGGGCATGACAGATGCATTCTTTCGAGAATGCTTTATCAGTGTCCTAAAGGATGAAATCTGAGCCCAGTTTCTCATGGCTCACCCTCAGACTTGGTTGGAAGCTACTAAATGTGCCAAAGAGGCCCAACAAGTTTTTATTCCCAGAACAAAAAACCCTCATTTGTTCCTTGCCCTCAACCCACAAATCATGCTCCCCTTTCCACTCCCCTCAAGGTCCATAAATTAACTAGGGATAAAATGGTTGAGTGCCAACTCAAGGGTCTTTCTATAATTGTGATGAAAAATATTTTCCCGGCCACAAGTGTAAGGAACAAAATAAAATTATGGC
>JASDQU010027738.1:14789-25754 GCA_032191745.1 Picea mariana | reverse complement strand
AATGGATAGGATAGTGCTTCAGATTTCCTACATGGATTCCTTAAACTGGAACTCAAGCTCATTAAGGTATCCCTGGAGATCATATGTGATATGAACAACTACCTTGGCTTCAACTCTTGTGACCTAAGAAGCTATCAGGTTTGTTGTAATGACTTCTCAATGAGAGGGCCAACAAAAACTTGTGCATCTTAGAGCTATGTAAATAGTATCAAGTCCTTATCAGACACATAAGTGATCATCTTTGACATTCTTTGATGCTTAGCCTGAGCTACAGTGATCTTCTTTGTTTTTTCTGCATTTGCTAGCATCATAGTAGCAAGCTCCCCAAGAGGGAAAAAAGCTAGATCTATCATTTGTTGTGTGATCTCAACCTTGGTCGTTCGAACCCGATATTGGATTATAGATACTTCCATTAGAGTTTGGAGATGGTTCTACAAGGCAAATTTGCAGCCGACCATGCGGTAGATTGCTTCCACCCTGCATTGGCCATCATGGAGAGACACTTGGCCTGACTTAATCATTTGTTGGAATTGAGTGGCAGTTGGATCTGTTTTCTTGATTGGTTGAAAAAGGGTGGCGAGTTGTGACTACAAATTTTGTAGGAAAGCTTTTATATCTAAGAGTTTAAAGCTCGGAGGGATGTCATGCCCTTATGTAGAAGTAGTGAGAATATGTGCATATAGACTATCCACAACTTCAATATGGTCAATGAACATTGTACTTAGTATAGTGTACTGGGCCTCGGCGATTACTTGTGTCGCACTTTCTATTTCATACCTCCTCTATGATGCTTTATGATCCCGAATCTCATTTTGATATTGTTCATGAGTTTGATTATGTGAGACTATGTCCACTTGGTGCTAGAGTTGTAACTGTGCATGAACTTGTCCTAGTTTGTAGTTGTGCTCACTTAACTAAGAGAGTAGGGTGGTAACATAGTCTTGTATCATGGGAGTTGGAATTGGTTCAAATGGAATACCAACATTGTTGGTATCTACTATAAGTAATGTTTGGGGGTCCACTCTAAGGACCTGATTTAAGGATCTGGAACTAATCCTGGAATCCAATGTTCATAGAGTAGTCTCTGGTACTAGTGTTGGGCTTCCGAGTTGTCGACGGAGATGGTCGACATTGCAAATAACCTTCAAATGATTTTGTGTTGTACAAACAATTGTCGTTTTACAAAATATATTAATGTGGTGATGCTCAGCACCATTTGAATGGATCCATGTTGTCTATTATATTGTGAATGGATGGGTCAGTCCACTATCGCTTTTCCCCAACTGGGGTTGACTGTTGATGTTGTTGCGTAGGATGGGGGTCTCGAGAGCGTTAGACAGATGTATCATCTTTGGAACCCCTTACATGGGGGACCGTGTGTTTCACCTATTGTCGTGCCACTTCAGGCTTCTTTTGGTCCTAATTGTGCTTAGTACATGTTTCTAAAGTATCATTTTTCTTAGCCAGAAGTGGTTATAGATGAGTGGATCATTCGACAATTCCTTGTTGGATGTCCTCTTATGTGATGCAGAATGGTAGGAGTTCCATTGCAGTGCCCTGAACATCACTAGGATAGATGAGCATGGTATGGAAAGTACATTCAAAAAAGGGTATCCATCATACATGTCCATGAGGGGGTGTGGGATGTGCACTTGCAAAGTAGTTTCATGGATTAGTTGTTGTTACCAACTCTGAAAAATCTCATTGTTGGACTCTTGAGTGCAAGGATCATTTCTCTCATTCAATCATAAGAATCAAGGAGCTTCAAAGGCATGCTTTCTTCTAGCAGGTCATTCAAAACCCTGAGGGGGCCACTAAAGCACCATAGTGAGAAGAAGTAGAATCCAACTATAAAGAAACTATTTCCCAGAGCCTTGGGCATCTCAGAAATCATCAATGAATTCATTCATGGCATATCAATCCAAGGACATCTAAACACCGAATACACATCATTCGGTTTCAATGACTACCCCAAATGGGAAATCTTCCTTTGTACAATTCCATAGGATTTTTCAATCTATTACTTGCATAGCAAATCAAATCGACTAGGTTTTTATCTCTGAAATGAGTACCCCATGTCTACCATGGCATGTATTGTATATGTTGTAGATCTCATGTTGTGTAGTGTCTTCATCGGATAAGGATTTTACCCACTCATTGTCATGCATGGTTAGGCCTGTAATGCATCGTATTGTTGCTTCTTCGATCAGGCACTTCCCCCCTAGCCACAAGTACCCACTATGTAAGCGAGTGAGTAAAAGGCAGATGCACAGGATAACTATCCCACTATTCCCAAAATAAGGGTAGTCAATCAAAGGGAGAATTTTGACTTCTTTAAGGAGTTGGTCCCACTCTTAGGTGAGCACTAATGGATTACCGCCTATACTTTGAATGGTGTGGGCATAATTGTGGAAGGCCAAGGTGGGGAGCTACCTAGGGTTGCGGACATCGTAATCAGTGAATTGGACATATTACACTCTCCTTGTCTAGAAACTCATGAAACTCACATATAGAGGCAATGTCGACTCTATTGTTTGTCAGTCTTCAACAATCATGGATCATGTGGTCTGCTTGATGAAGCCATGGAAATTACTTCATCTAGATTCTATGGGAGGCTACTACTGGGTTAACAAGGCTAACATTCTTTCTCACCTTTACTTCTACTGTGCCTTTCCTACTAAGATTGTGGACCCTTTTTTATAGACCAAGGAAGGTTGGGACTTAACTAGACAACATTGAGCCGAAAAATGGAAAGTGACCAAGCGGGTACGATGAAACAACTGGGAGGTGTGTCAGGGGTGTTAAGAACTCATAGTGTCATAGGATAATCGTCAATTTTTTTTATGGGTCATTCATATTTATAATATCCTGGTAGTCCCATCAATATATAAATGATAATAAGTTGTTCGAGATGCCTCCAACATTCATGTTTTGTGAAGCATATCAATCCTTTTGCATCAATGGCACATGATGATCGATTTTACCGCCAAAGAAGCGGAATCTTTGGGGGGGTTGTAGAATTTATTGTTGATATCCCTATTAATGGTCTTTCTTGTATGTACCATATAATGGACACGTCACTATCTTAATTCATGACAAGACTGAGACCATAGAGCCTTAATTGTGACAAGGACATCTTTGTACATGCACAAGCATGACTCTTTGAGGGCACCATGCATGTTTCTTGCACACCTCGACGTGGGTCCCCCTTCGTTACTTAATATTAGTGACCCTTGTTGGGACACAACCCCGCTTTACTCATATACATCCTATATGTTTCATCCATTGAGTATCCCTAATTGTGTTATTCTTACATGCTTCGTCTATTTGCTCAATGTGGTTTGTTTTGATGGGATGAGCCAATGTTATTTCTCCTGCCACATACTTTGTAGCGAAATCCATTTCTTGTGCATGTGACTCATTTACATGTGTCATGGAAACCTTACATTCTAGGAGAACAGTCTTCTTTTTAAGTGGTCCGGTGGGGACTCTAAGTATTTGTGGCACATCTAATGCCAGTGCATGGGTATCCACCGGCATTCACAAGAACACATGTAGTGACGAATCCATATAGGGTCTAAACCTTTCCCACATAGACGGTTCGATCACACCCCATTTCTGATCAGGTTCCCGATGTGAGGCCCACCATCATGTAGAAATTTCGACAAGCACTTTATTAAGAGTGAAAGCCTTGTGATATTTGGGAATGTGTTGTATACAAGCAATAAATGTGTCCATCGGGTCTGACCCATCGTACCAATAGGATACAAATTCTTCCTTGTGCACTTTTACGAAGATATGTGTGCACCTCCTTGTCGACACTTCATACAGTTTATGTTGCCACCTTTCCATAGCATCTTTAGAATCAATGTCAAATGACTTGACGCTTCACCAACTTAATTCTCCATCTATGGTGGGATCAATGTAATCCTCCCTACGCCCAATGATCTTATAGATGTTTTCAATAATCGATCTTTGTGCATCCTTATCCACTGGCTCATTATATATATCCCCTTCATAACGATCTAGAGGTGTGACGATGTGTAGCGTATCAGTCTCAACTAACATTTGTCTCTTCTTCAAATTTAGCATTGCATTGTTATCGAAGGCCTAATCGATGCCAAGCAATGTGAGGTATGGGTCATAGTCATCCATAATTTCTATGACCTCAAATTCATCCTTTGTCTTCACCCCTTCTATACTCACTTCCACTTGCTCCAATCAGCCTATGGGGTAGATCTTGTATAGGTTGGTCAACCGCAGTTGGATGGGCCACCAAGCTCCGTTTTCATCTTGAATCCATGCATCGTTCACTTTTTCTTATTGACTTGGCACATATCTCTTTCTGGTAGGGGAGTTGATATAGTCTTCTCTATCAGCTCCTTCCCCATACAAGTGGCTAGCATCTACATCAACTTCTTCACAACATCAATATCATTGGGAAATCTCAAACATCAACGTAAGAAATTACTTACTTGATCCTTTTTGTCGATCTTAGGACCTAATCACAATTCTTCTTCACGCGTTGTGCACTTCAAATATTCAAGTTGATTCTCCTCAATTGATATTTTTGCGATGCGTAGCAACTCTTCCTACCTATTCGCTTCTTCCATCGTCTTATGTGTGGTGTGTTGCAAATCCTCATGCATGCAAGCTTCTTCCAATGACCATTGTGTCACATGATATAGCTCTTCCCAAATGTGAGCCTCTTCTAGTAACCTTTATGTCACCTGCTGCACTTCATCCTTGATTCGAGCCTCCTCCAACAAAGTCTATGTCACCCGTTGCACTTCTTCAAATATCTGGTCCTCCTCGAGTGAACTATGTGTTGCATGCTGCAACTCTTCGCATGCTCTTTCTTCTTCAATAGATTTATGTGCATCACGTAGAAACTAATTTTTTTGGGTAGCATCGAAATTAGGAGGAGGTTGTGCTAGATTTCTCATATTCTCATCTAGTTTATGATCTAAGATCTTATCCAGCTTGAAGTCCCTTYCTGTTTTTGATCCTCCTMGGCTTACCACTYGAACATTGACTTCCTCRTATTTCTTCTTATTTCTGCACGGATTCGTATGCACCATATTTCAATGTGTCTTCTTTTCCTCCCACTTCTTTACTAAGTCAGGATAGTATTGTGTGGCATGCTCGAGGTTGTAGCAGTATGCACAAAGCATGCASGATTTGGTACAAAACCTCAATAAATGGAAAATGTCTCCATGATTGAAACAAGTGAAGGTTTTTCCTCCCCCTCTGCCATATCCTCAATCATGACCATGCCCATATCCACCTTTGGGACCTCCTTGGTATCCACCTGATCTGAAACTGAAAAAGGTTTATGTGTACAAATTTTCAAGTGAAAAAGTTATGTGACTTAGGAAATTGGATCAAGTTGCAAACACATAAAAYTAATGAGTTTTTACTTAACATGAACAGCATAAACAGACATAAACAACCATCAATAGTAAGCACATAACACAACAAAATGAAAAAATAGTTCACCCCTCTCTTGGGCTACACCTCCTGGTCCAACTTCCAATGGATCATTTTCATTATATGATCAAAGTGTCAAAATCATCATTTTACAATGCTTAGAATGCAAAATATATGGCTTCAATGGCTCTAGAATGTCCAAAAACCTCTAGCTGGGCTCTTCATGCACCTGGTTTGGCCAAAAAATGAGAAGAATACACTTCCTAGAAGTTTCTCCCCAATAGCTTGTTGTACCTGCTTGCCAAAATGCACTATGTAAAAACTGAACTTGGCCTTTGTGTGTTTCCCATGCCTAAACCAAGCACCACACGTGTTTTCAAAATTAGGGCAAAATTGTTGCATTGTTAGAGAAACTAGTGCCTTAATAGGCGGAGGTCGTGGTCGTGTGGCCTCCCATGCAGCTAGGCGTTGACCTATATTTTCACACCCACCGACTAACCGTTTGGATCCCTGCCCTATTCATATGGTATGGTGGCGTTTCCAAGGGTTGGGACCAAGCTTCGGCCCAGAACCCCGCCAAAATTTACAACAGTCAACTCAAATATTAGTTTTTCCATATAAGGGTTAAGTAACACCCAAAAGTGGACTAGTAGTCTAGCCTACGCTTAGTCCATACTCCCACCCGGAGGTCAGCGGTTCGACTCTGGTAGAGTCCCAAAAATTTTAAACCTTCAACCAATTATGGGCTGCTACGTGGCAGCCCCTAGATGGGCCACGTGGCACCTTCCCATTCGCCCAACAAATGGACATGTGTCAACCATTGGTTGTTCCATGTTCCTGCCAAATCATTTGCCACATCATCCTCTGCCACATCAACACCTACCACGTGAGTCTTTGCCATCTTAGCACCTTCCATGTCAGCCTCTACCACATCAGTACCTACCATGTCGGTCGTACGGTCAGTTGACACGTGGACTGTATGGACTGCATAGTCAACATTTTTTTTCCTGTTTGGAAAAGTGGATAGAATGTGATATCTCAGCCATTCAGACTCCATTTGATCATGTTCAATTTGTGTTGAGATCATGAGGATGAGATCTACACAATGAATCTATTTTCGAGCAACTTCGATCACTTTTATTTTTGCTCATATTTTGATCCCCTGGAACACTCCTCCCCATTGGGAAGCTTTTGGACCTCTAAAATACTACTTTCAGTCAATATGAAGATGAGGGTATAGTTCCCTCACCTTTCCAACCTCAATCCATTTAGCTTTGCTTAGATTTTTGCCTTTAATACCAACACAAAGGTATTCCATATTCCCTCATTTTGAAGTTCTCATCTTTCTGTCAAGGATTGTATCCTCATGCAATTCTGAAAGATATTCTAGTGAGAAGTCATCTATGGAAGGAATAAGAACATKCTCTCCATGATCATCAATCAAAGGAGGCTCATACAATCYYAAATTCTCAACATTAACAACTGCATACATTTGCATATAAGGAGGAAAATCCAAATGGAAGGCATTGTTACCAATCTTTTCAAGAATCTTGAAAGRTCCATATCTAATTGGTTTTAKTTTTTTACCTTCTCCTTTAAGCCTCTCCTTGCTAATGTAAATCCAAACTTCATCTCCAACTTGGAAACTGTGATCAACACAATGCTTGTCGTGTCTTGTCTTATATTTGGCTTRGCTCTTTTCCAACTGTTCTTGTACCATTTGATGCACCAACTGAATTTAYTGAATGAACTTCTTTACTCTATCAATGTCATAATGATCATCAATAGCAACATCCTTCCCAAAGATAAAATCTAAAGGAGATTTTGGCAAATAAACAAAACATGCCTCAAATGGAGATGTTTGAGTCGAAGAATGCTTACCCCGGTTATAAGCATGTTGAATGTAGTCTAGGAGCTCATCCCAAAAATTAGGATGTTTGTTGCAATAACCACAAAGAAGATGTACTATTGTTCTATTCACCACTTTTGTTTGACCATCAGTTTGTGGATGAAATGTTGTGCTCTTTTTCATCTTGGTGTCCATGAGTGCCCATAAGCTTGACCAAAATTTCCCAATAAATCAAGAATCTCGATCAGAAATAATGGATTTGGGCAACCCAAAATGTACCCAAACATGCAGAAATAACATTTGTGTTGTTTGTTCAGTTGTATCCTTCTTCTTACAAGGCATCAAAATACACATTTTGTTGAAATTATCAACCACAACATAAAGATAATCATGATTCTTTTAATACATGAGTAGACATCCTACAAAGTCCATGGAAATGCTTTCCCAAGGACGAGAAGGAACCAGAAGTGGAGTATACAAACCCAACTTTCTATTGCTAGGCTTACTTGTATTACATAAATAACATCCTCTTACATATCTTGAAGCACTTTCATTCATTTTAGGCTAATAGCAATACCTTTGCAAATTAGCCACCGTCTTGCCTACACCAAAGTGGTCAACAATAAGAGAAGAATGTGCTTCCCTTATGATGTTGAATCTTTCACCCTGTGGAATACATAGCTTGCCAAGATGATACAAAATCTTATCATGCACATGGTAATCCAATTCCTCAACTTGGTTAGAATGAAACAAAGTTTCATACACCTCTTTATAATCAATATCTAAAGCATATTGTTCAACATAGCTTTCATGCATGGTAGAATTATGCTTAAGAATAACTGAAGCACTAACAATAGGCCTAGAAGGCATATCAAAAACTTTGTTATAAATTCCTTTCTTATACCTGATAACCAAGTGGAATTGTTGTAGAAAACCCATCCATCTGAAGTGCCTTTCTTGTTTTAGCTTTGTTTGTGATTATAAGTATTGCAATCGTTGATGATATTTGTGAATGATAGTTTCTTTTCCCAACAAATAATGTTTCAATTTTTTCACACTTTGCACCAATCCGTACAACTCCTTATCATATGTAGGATAATTAATCACAGCACCATTAAAAGTTTCAGAATGAAAACAAATGGGCTTACAATGTTGCAACAAGACTGCTCCCATGGCATAATTACTTGCATCTATTTTTATCTCAAATGGTTGTCTCAAATTAGGAAGTGCAAKAACTGGATCTGAACCAATCTTCTCCTTCAATGCATCAAAAKMTTTTTGTTGCTTGTCTCCCCATGGGAAAACTTGCTTGATGCTTGTCACTGCATGTAATAGAGCTGCAATTGAACAAAAGCTAGCAATAAACTTTCTCCAATATTGGGCTTCTCCCAAAACACTTCTTACCTCTATCACATTGTTGGGATTGGGCCAATCCAAAACAGCTTTGACCTTGGAAAGATCTACTTTCAGTTCTCCTCCTCCAACAATATGTCCCAAGTAAATAAGTGAGGTATTTCCAAACTCACATTTATACATCTTTAAAAACTAATTTTATTTCTTCAAGACATCTAAAACTTTCTTTACATGCATAACATTCTCTTCACGAGATTTTTTAAATATCAAAATGTCATCCAAGTATACAATTACATAATCATCAAGAAAAGGCCTTAAAACATCATTCATAACTCTCATCAATGTAGCAGGAGCATTACAAAGCCCAATTGGCATAACCATCCATTCAAACAAACCTTGCTTTGTTTTGAAAGTTGTCTTCCATGTGTCTCCTTCAGCAATCCTAATCTGATGATATTCACTTCTCAAATCCAACTTAGTAAAATACTTAGCATCTTTCAATTGATCAAGCAAATCATCAATTCTAGGAAGAGGATAACGATTCTTTACCATTATCTTGTTCAAGGCTCTGAAATCTACACACATGCACCATGTACCATATTTATTTGGTACTAAAACAATTGGTGACCCACATGGCAATGTGATTGGCATGATAACCCCTTTGTCAAGCAACTCTTGGATTTGATTTTTAATTTCAGCATTATCCATGACTGACATCCTATACATACCAATGTTTGGAATAGCGCAATCTTGTTGCAATTGTATCTCATGTTGGATATCCATTTTAGGAGGCAATMTTTTTGGTTCATGAAACATCTCATCATATTGGTTAACAACCTCATATAAATCAGATTTTAAYTTTGCATCACAACCTTGGAAAGCTTCTTTTTCAACATTGTCTTTGGGTTTGATCATCAAGAGTACAAAGTTCTTACTAGCATTGACTAATCTCTTCATTTGTCCAGCATTTAAAAGTGACAAATTCAACTTCTTTATGTGTGCTCTAACAATGTTCTCAACTCCATTTTTAAACAAATGATATGTGTTCTCATGACGATGAAAGATGGATCTCCTATCATATAAATATGGGCCTCCCAACACAATACCACAAATATCCAATCGAATAACATCAAGCTCTACCTCATCTATAAAGTTTGCAGTGAAGGAAAATCTAAGTTTACATATTCTTGTCACATGCAATTTAACATTGTCATATATCCATCCTAGAGGATATGATTTAGGATGAGGAGTAGTTTTTGTTGGAACACATATAAATTTCTGAACTTTAGTCTTTAAATAAATTATGTTTCCATTTAAAATAAAATAGCACACGCTTGATTCTCGTCATTGATGGAATCTTCCATCAAATCAAATGATCCTAATATCTTAGAAGTTATGGAGCCACCTACTCGTTAAAGATTCAAATCTCTATAGAATACTTCGGAATTTCGAGTTTCAGAGTTTCGTATTTCAGGCGTTTCAACATGCCTCACTTCCAAAGTCCCGATATGCAAAAATCGTTCAAAAGATCCAAGTCACCACACACGTATACCCCTTAACCTCTGACGTATATTTCCAGAAATAACCTATCGGATTTTTTTAAATGAAGATAATTAACCAAACAAATGAAGTAATAAATACTTAAAAAGAAACTAAAATCCAATGGGAAAATCAAATAATAGTTTCACAATTTCAGAAATCAGGTCTTCACCATCTATTGTTTCATTAATATCCCAAAGCTTGAACTCCTGAAATGTATTAAGCTTTAAGTCAGGTTAATTAAATATTAAAAAAAATTAATTTTTAATTGATTACATCGCGATTTCACGTTTCGGGGATCCTGCCTCGAGCGACTATCAATATCCCAAGATCTGAAACCCCGAAATTTTGAGGTTAATCATGATTATTTAAAAAGGTAAACATGATTAAAATTAATTAATCACATCGCGATTTTGCATTTCGAAAGTCATAGCTCAAACTATTATAGGACATCCTAAGATCTGAAATTCCAAAATTTACTTAACGATAAGTGTGATTAAGTGATGCATTAACAATGACTATCTCGTAATTAATCTGTCACCAAATAATGACTTGGATAAATTCAAATTTCATCTATGCTTTTTCCAATCATGAACCACCAAATATTAATGACATTAATAACTGATTTACGGAAATCATTTCAAATAAGATCCTGGACCACCACCTAAATCTTATTCATTAAGGAAAGTAAATGCTTCGTCAATAAAGGTATTGGTTAATTGATGCAATTCAAGGAAAACGATATTGAATTTGAATTTCATTGTGCATTTTTACTGAGCATCAAGTTTTCAAGA
>JASDQU010027737.1:0-15316 GCA_032191745.1 Picea mariana | reverse complement strand
GATTTTCCACATGTTGAACAAATGTGCAAGACCCCACATTGTATGAAAGAACACCATATCATAAATTTATTGGTTGTGTAATGGAGTTCTTTGCTTCTTCACTGTGTAGAAGTGAGGAGTTAAAACTGTTTTGAAATCCTTGCCTAGTGTAATGGATTTCCTTGCAACAATTGGGTGAAGGTGGGTGGACATTTATTTATGTTTAAATGTCTTTAACGTTGGAATTACAATGTTGTATTAACACTCCATGGATGTTGTAACTATTGCGAGATTGTTGATATCTCATTGTAATTACAACATCAAATGTCGATTATTCTTTTAGACGAACAAAGTTTGCTCACACACAAATTATCCAAAATATCTGAAATATAAGGTATAATCCATTTAGAATGAAATAATAATATACAAATGTATAAGATAATGAATATATAATATTATTACAATGACCCTCGTGACAATATACATATAGGCATTCACTGGCCACAAGGTGAAAAGGTATGTTTGTTGCCTTTTCATTAATCAACCATTAATTATTATTGTTGTTGATATTAATATTATAATGTAATATTTATATATATATTTTGTAGGGCACATTTTTACTTTTTTGTCAATAATACATCATAGTTGCGATGAGTTGTTGTCATTTACTTGTTGAAATTATGATGCAAAGAGCATATAAAATGTTAGAGTTTTGATGAACGTTTTTTATAATTATGAAATAAATAGAGATCAAATAAAAATTTCAAACGTGACATGTGACACTAAAAATGTTAGTTTCGATGAATGTTCGTAGGAATTTTGACATAAACAAAGATCATCGAAAATTTCAAACGTGAGACGTGGCACTAAAAATGTCAGAGTTTAAATGAAAGTTCATTGAAATTCCAACATAAATATAGATCGTAGAAAAGGTTCAAATATGACACCACTGAAAATTTTGGGGTTTTGATGCGTGTTCATTGGAATTATGACATAATTAGAGATTGGAAGAAATGGTTCATGCATGACACATGGAATACCAAATATATGTAGGAATACCAAAGATTGGTGTATGTCAAAACTATGAAACACTTTGTTTCATAATATAATTTTCCATATTTTATCGCTTTTGCAACAATATAAACATCAATACAATGTTGGATTTGTACCCAAATCTAGTAGTGACACAATGTTGTCTTGCATTTCTACTGTCTAAGAAACATGTTGATTGATAAGTGAAATGAAACCTTCAAGGAACCACTTCAACAATATATTCTGTAACATTCCCCCACTGTAACTACCCCCTGGGTGTGTTTCCCATTCATGTAGTGGTGCAACATCAAAATCCAAATTCACATATCGCCTTATACAAAGCAAGGGACACCAGAGTATTATATGCTCAAGTAACCCTCGAAAGGGGAATTTTTGTTAGTGTACCACTCCCATGTTACATTTTGGTGTACTAATGGTCCCTTGTATAATGATAAGTGACCATGACAATTATTTCATAATTAGATGGTTAGTTCAAACGATCTCCATAACTCTCTCCACAATATCTCCATGAATCTATCAACAAATATTCATCCCTAACCTCTCTCATTTCCATAATTACAATTAGACTACCTAAAGGTATCAACGAAACATGTTTAAGGAAAACTATCGACACCGACTCACTTATTTACTATTGGCAGATTGATAGGTCACCAAACGTCGAGGTTTTTCATCGAACCTTCCTCATTCTACACCGACAATCCTGGTTGATTCGTGCTGTTGTTCCATTCAAAAGACCTGGTTTTCTTTTTCCTCATGCTGATCGTACTAGTTTCTTGTGAACTCGAAAAGGCTTGGGGATTTGATGGGACACCCCTAGCTGAGGTAAGACAAATATTTTCGTTTTGGTAGACAGACTAAATTTTCACGCAACCAACACCACAACCTCGTGTGTCGACCATCAGTCGAAATTTGAATTAGTGGATGAACTACCAATTAACTCGCTAGTGCGCCGTCGGCCCACTTTGCATTTAATCTTAAGCATGATGCCGATTCTGTAATAGATTGCACATATCACATTTGCACTCTCGAATTTAAGACTTGATGTGACAAGGTAAGTATACGTTCTGTTTAAATTTACAAGGTCATACCCAAACATGTTTCATTCGTAAATCGCTTATTCCTCGAAGCGGACGAAGGAGAAAGAGAAAGCATCGAGGAGATTACAACCACCTCTCTGACTTTCAGTATGAGTAAGACTAGGTTAATTTCTTGCAAGCAAGAAGGTAAGCATTGTCTTTACCATTTATGCACTTGCGATGGTGTCAATGACTCTTGTCGAGGTTGGTTGGCTGCTCACTATAACATTCTTTTATTTTCTGCAGGAAAATGCCTCCAAGAAAGCCAATGACTAGGCGCTCACCTAAAATGCCCAAAAAGGAAGCAGAGGTTGGTGAAGGGTCTACACTGGGCGTTGCAAGAGAACTTGATTTTGTCTGAAAGACATAATCAATTATCTGCACACCCACCAAAAAGGAATTTTCCCAACCTTCGACGTTCGACGACACAAAGACAAGCACTGGATCTAAAATGGTGCTCCCACATTGGGGAGACTTGTATAGCAAAATCAACCAAGAGGATTACCCAAAGTTCACACCACACAACAGCCTGAACATCAAAATGTTGGATGATCAAGTGTTCTTGAACATTAGGAGATCATACCTGCACAAGGTGGCTTTTCGGACCCCAGTTCTTCCTTGTATCGAGACTTGAGGATGGATAATCGGCCACGCTGACATAGTGAAATGCAGTATCAACAATGCAGAGGGAGAATGCATTGGTGTTTTCCTTCCAGTTGAGGTACAAAAGTATTATAAACTCAGCGACCCAGTGGTGAGGTTAAACACAAATTTTGTGGTAAAATTTTATGAGTATCATGACACCAGCAGGATACTAGCCTCATGGTGGAACGAAGACAAAAAATTCACAAATAGAAACACTGACTGGTACAAGACAATAAATCTCAGAGAACCTTACATGTACCTAATGGTTTTAATTTCCTGATTATATGGAGAAAATAACTGCGCAAAATTTTTTGAAGCTTGGATGCCCTTGGTGGATATCGTGGCGATTTCCAGTAGTAGTTTCAATTGGAGAGCCATTATCTCCAAGAAACTGAGTATTAATCTCCTACAGGCCCAGACACCGAAAGAAGGAGAAGTTCCAATCTTGTACATGGTGTCATACTTGTTGGACATAATCTGTGCAAGAAATGTCTTTGCAGGTATGAATTTAAGCTGGCACATTGCCGAATTTCCTGTACATGTTTATTTCAGTGTCTTATGGCAAAATAGGTACAAAGATCATATGCCATGATTTGTGATGGGTTCATAGCCCAGATATACTTCATTATATTCAGAAAGGAATGCCCTAGGCTTTCGGCAACAAAGAAGATGATAACTAATGCTATCCACTGGTACTTCGAAGAGACATGAACCTATATAAAGGTGTTTGGAGCTACTAGTGCACCCCACATGTTCCCTGTTCATGTTCCAGATTGTCTCATATTGGGATAGTTTTGTTACCATACTATTTTACAAGGATATAATGCTTCCCTGGTAAATGATAAGAGGAGAGATTTTGTTCCCTATGGCTTCCAGATAGAATTTTATATGGTCAAAGAAATTGTGCAAGTGAAACAAGAAGGGTTAAATAAGATTGAGTATCGATTCCCCACAGGCCGCTTTCGCAAGCATGATCTGAAGGATTTTGTTCCCCAACACGGGTCGTAGGTATCCTCCTATTGGCTGTAATCTCATGATAGTTTTGAAGATGAAATATTTACAGAGGGCACCCATGATTGGAAGGAGGTGCTCCATATAAGGGATAACCCCAATATGACCAGATTCAAAGCGATGTCTTTGGATGAGCAAGTTGAGACAATAGAAAAGACAACTCAAGAAGCCCTTAGGGTAAGCGAAGAAAACAGAGCAATAGAGGCAACATAGGCACGCAGGAGGGGGATTTTGTTACTGGAAGAAGCCCAAGGAGCTATACAAAGGTCAGAAGAAGATCCCCCACTTAACCCTTTGATAGAACCCTTGAGGATTACCTCGACTGACACATGATATCACAACTAACTGGCTCAGAGACAATTCCACCAGAGGTGACCGCCGACCAACGAAACCCCAACCCCATGTCACCACAGGAAGGATTGTTAGTGATTACTACATCTCAACGACGAATAACAAGAGCATCAAGTGGGATGGGTGTGCCTACTGTCCTCATAGACTTAATTACCATATACGACGATGAGGAAAGTTCATAGTTTTTGCGTATAACCCCGGTACCAATCACAAAAGAGGAAGAACCAGGAGAAACATCTGCTTCAGCTTCTGAAGCTTTGATGCCAAATCCCCATGAAGATGACCATGAGGCTAGGACCACTTTGGAAACTGAGTTTCTCAACCAATTGGGAACAGAGCCTCAGAATGACAGCTCCAAGAATGACTTGGGTGTTGGTGAACTAGAAAAATAAAGGCAAGTTCTAGAAATCGACATGTCAATGGCCGAACCACAAGCTAATGTCGATCCTATGCCTACTTCCTCATCTAGGACCAAGAATCCACCAGCCGACGAGCACCAACATGAGGCCAAGTCGCCAGAACATACATAAGTTTCCCTGCTAAGGAACTAAGAGAACCTGCCATGGAACATCTCTATACGACAAGAAGCCTAGGTAATACTCTGTCTTGGGGAGATCAACAAATTTATGAACCAATGGATGAAATCGCTGATATACAACCAATTTCTTATGATAGGAAAAGGAAAGCTATAATGAGAAGAGCTACCAAGAAAATGAGGCTCACACATGATAACACACTTCTCATAACCACAGAGGAAACGTTGTTTGACACACAAAAATTCTAAGATGACTGAGCTAATAAGAACATGTATGGCTATAACCGATGCTACTTTGGACAGGGAAATAAGGGATGAAAGGGAGGAAACTGCCAAGAAGGAAGAGCTGGACCATTTGTAACATCAAGCGAAATATTTCCAGAATTCAACACAGGTAGTGGTACTCGTGAAGAGTGATTTATGATAAATGTATGCACAATTCACTATTTAAGAGATTTCTTCACCGCTTGCATAACTGATTTCCAAGAAGATACCATCCTGGGGTTAGCAACCTATAAAGACATGCATCGATGGTATGAAAAGGTAAATCAAGCCTTAGAACATATAGACTACATTAGTGAAGTGCAGAAGGGCCGAGATACAGAGGAGCATGGCATCCGAGTGCCAATGGATAGTAGCATCGCCTGAATAAAGAAGGCACCTGAACACTAGGTAAGTATGGTCCAAGAACCTCAGCCGAAAATGAAGGAAAGATGGGGAGAGTGCGAGAAATGTTGGGAGAAGATCAATCAGGAAATGAGGAGCATTGATCTACCAGAGTTTGGTCCACTGGAAGATTTCCTTGATCTGCATGACATAGTTAAACAACATCAAGAGCAAGACCTGGCATGAGAAGCAAGGATTTCTCAGATTTCAAGCATGGTCCCGGGTCAAGTGAAGAAGTTCATGGAACCCCTGATTAAATCTCTAATAGTCCTACAATGCTTAAGTGTCAAGGTAATCAAGTACAAGGAGCATACAATAGAGATAAAATAATCATCTCCGCTCTGATGGATCAACACAGGTTTCCATATGCAAATACATGTGAAGATCTCTTCATCAAGTGGTCAGAGTACGAGAAGAACAATCCACTTCAGTGAAACCACTAGATGAGCAAAAGAGATCTGATAGATAAATCCACCGCATGACGTTTTCTTAATTTAACACAAGTTTAGTAGTTATTTTTTGTTATAAATAAGGGCATTGACCTGGGATAAATGGTCGATGGTTTTGGAGAGAAAGAACGTTTTTAGAATTTTGTAAGAGAATTATTTTTGTGCAATTTACTTTAATTAAGAAGTTATGTTTAGAACCAAAGACACTTCTATCATCTAAGGTGTGAATGTGATTGGATCGAGGGAGATTATCTTTGTCTTCAGATTCAATATTTGCTGCTGTATTGAGTAAGAGATGTTGTTTCTGTTATTTAAAGTTACTTGATAATGCTTTAATAATTATTTTATTCTAGTTGATGAATATAAATCAGTTGTTAAGTTGTGATTGATAATAGAGCATCGAAAATTACTTTTCTTGCATTAGCTTCTTGTCACGTGTATGTTTTTCTTTTCTGTAACTGTTATCTCAGACAATGTTGAATGTTCACTAATCAAAATGGTATTAATGATGGTTTGAAGTAGTTTAGTTCTTCTTCGTCTGCATGCTAAGGTATAGAGGTTTTCCTACAAAAAACCTAGGATTCTCCCAGCACACAAGTTAAATTCCCTCTACCATTTAGATTAAGATTTATCTTTCTTTGTTATAAATACTAGAAAAATAACCAAAAAGAGAACTGCCTAGCCTTAGGAAAGGTTTCATAGAAAAGACACATTTGTCAATCATGATTAAATCCCATTGATAATTCCAGCGAGATCACGAATCTGGAGAACCTTACCACTCATCAAACACTTACGAGTCTAATTGGGCCTCTTAAGTGAGTTTGGTTCCTGCTGTTGAGTTAAAGGGACCTCAGACCCCTCAACATAATTGGAGCTAGAAGAAGGGCATGATGAATGGTTGGCTAATAATATTTCTGATAATATATTCCGCATAGCCTATAGATTCAAAACAACCCACATGCATGGCTAGTCACTCTCAGACAATCCACATACAAAGAGTACTCCCGATACAAGTAACTCACCTCAACATGAAGAGGAAGAACACCTATACCTTGAAATACCTTACGCTCTTCCCCACGATGTGTTAAATAAGTTCAAAAGAATCACAAGAGTTCATGCTTGGAAAATCAGAGCATTACCATTAGCTCCTTTACTTCCTCGAAGAAAACAAGTAAGCAGACTAGATGTTGACACCCATGACCAGGTATTTGTTCACACGGTAGAAGACCTGATAGATTTTTCCCTTACTGAGATCGAACACCGCCTTAATCTGATACCGGAAATGTCAGCTGGTAACTACTCTGAACCTAACTACTTTGAATCTGAAGAGGAGGGGTCTAACTCAGACCGCTTAGGTTCCGAATCAGAATACATGGAGGATAATAACGATAATAATGGAGAAGGGGTAAATGAACCTCAAGATAATCAACCATGGTTGGTCAGAGATGCTCTAGCAATCCCAGGACGGGTGCATAACCTACCCAGACATCCAAAAAAATTACTTCCTAAATTTGACCCAGAATCATTCGGATTACCTGAGGACCATATTAATAAGTTCATATTGGCTATAAGGTTGATGAATGTGCAACACGAATACCTAGTGTCTAGAATTTTTCCTTACACCTTTGAAAAATCAGCCTTGACTTGGTATTTTAACCTTCCAGTTGGTTCTATAACTAGCTGGATAAAGTTTCAAAATGATTTCTTGGAAAAATTTGCGAAAGAAACTACCATAGGAGCTTTAATGGCTGAAATTTTCTCTGCCACTATGAGTCTAGAAGAAAAGGTTAAATATTTCAACCACAGGTTTACAACCATTTTGAAAAAATTTAAACCTGAATATAAACCAAACCAGGAGTTGCAAATTGAAGTATACGCTAATGCTCTCCCAACTTCTATTTCCATGTTCGTAAAAAATGCTGCCAAACATACCCTAGCCGAAAATTTTGAAGAAGATAAAATGATTGAATTCCAAATGAAAGGATGCAAAGAAGGTTAGATCTCACTAATAAAAAAAGAAACTCAACCTCTACCTAAGAGAGGAATTTTGTTAACAAGACCCCCGACAAAACAAACAGAACCGGGTCCTGATAAAGAAGGAGGAGATACAGAAAACTTGCAGTGGATGATAAAAAAAATCTCCAACGAGATCGTAGATATGAAAAGGAGTGTTGGGGAGGGAAACCAAAATCAAAGAGCTTATAAACCATTTTTAAAAAGAAATCCACCCTTCAAAGCTATAGAACCTCCCCCAACTAACCTAAAGATCGACTTAGGGAATGTAGCATCTGACTCTTTCTCCACATATCACCAAGAAAACCATTCAGAAAGACACTGCCCCCAATGGGTACATGCTATGAATCTAATGGAAAATCGATTCCTAGACGAATGTTCTCTAACCAAACACCCAGTAGCTCGGAAATAAATGCCATCGATGAAGAAAGTCAAGAGCCATAGGAAGAGACAACCATGATGTTATGGGATCCAAAGTAACACCACCGCTACTCAGTTATGTAGATGGAGCCCAACGACCGATCGCCCCAAACCCCTATTTTCCATTCAAAAAAAATCCCACAAACATACACACATAGGTAGCTCCTAAACTAGACTACAATGTGGTAGAAGACTTGAAGACAATGAAGGCTAATGTGTTTTTCATGGATATGTGTAGGATCCCTCAAGAAAAGGATTTTCTGTTGGAGACCTTAAAATCAATAGATACCCCTATAACAAGCACTGATCAAAGTGAGGTCCCATATCCCACAAATTTAACAAATAAGCCAAGTGTGAATGCTTTCTCTTTAGACAAAAGGGGAAGGCCTTTTGTTTCTCCTTTCCTCTTGACGTAAAAAAAAACAATACTTCTCCTAAAAACAAATTGTGTCTTTTGATGTTTTGTTTGAGTTTTTGTTTCTTTTTAGCATACATTTTGATTAGGATGAGTGTGTAGGTCTAGGGAAAACCGACTGCAAACTCCTTTTTATTTCTCTTTTGCTTACTGTTTTTTTATTAAGTTGTGTTTTGTAAAGCAGTGGTTCATTTTAATAAATATAGTAAAATAGAATCTGCTCATGACCTACACTGACATGCAAAATAAGAGACGCTAGGAAAATACAAATTTTCAAAAAATCATATTTGTCTTTGTAAGCATACTTCCCGGGGAAGCAATGAAATATCTGCTTAGTGGCCTGGTAATGCTAAATGGAATGATGGCTAGATGGAAAGAATGACATGTACCTATGGACCGAGCCTTTAAATGCCCCACCTTAATACTTTTACCTTGTCAAAAACAAATATCCTCCTCTCCGACTCACTCTTGGTATTTCTTCCAAAAGAAAATGATCTATATAAAAAATAGTGTAAAGACCGAGAGGGTATGGAGATAAATCCACCGGGGCTATGGATGCTCGCTGGTAGTGGAGCAAGGTCTGTGATGTCGGGGTGACTCCGTCGGGGCTATGGACGCTCGCTGACAGTGGAGCAAGGTCTGTGATGTCGGGGTGACTTCGTCGGGGCTATGGGCACTCGCTGACAGTGGAGCAACACCATAAGAAAATGAATGATAGTTAAAAGACTTCACACTAGTGGACGCCCTACCCAGTTCTTGTCTAGAAAGGGCATGGATTGAGGTTAAAAGAAAAGGGGGTGGTAAATCTAAACCCCACAGGCAGATCCAAATTTGTGAACTTGGGAACTTGTGTACACATTGATAGAAAAGGTTCTGTTGAAAAGGAATAGAATAAAGCCAGAGGGTTTCTCAACCAATTTGCATTGGCTAAGAACGAGGGAAGGAACAAAGATTCTGTTTTCATCCAGAGAATCGCCATTTGTTGAGCACTCAACACACCCTAAAATATTTTGCGAAATTTCTTTCTTTTTGGGTACCACTTATAATTTTTTGAATCAGAGTCAGTATTGTGGGTTGGATGAAATTATATGTTGTTATTGAGTCTTGTTATCGATTATTCTTTTCTGGCTTGAATTTATTGACGGATTGATACTTTTAGTAATATGGCATGAAAGGCCTAAAATGTACATGACTTAAAATTTTTCAACGGTCATTGATTGAGAATTTATGGTCTATAATACAGTTCCTTAACATAGCCAATATGTTATCGACATCGAAAAAATCCCAGATGTAAATCACAAATGCAGACAACCATAAAAAATCCCCAATCGTCGATACATTTTCGGCATCGACGAACTTCGAGGGTCGAAACGATGAAACATTGACTAACACAAATCGTCGATCGTCAATACGTTGTCGGCATCAACATGATAGGACACTGTTGCTATGGATGTATGTTTAGATAAAGTCACCGATGCCGAAAAACGTTTCTCACAAAGAGGTCAAAATCAATAATCCACGTGTATTTTTCGTGTAAATAATCTGTATGACTCAGTCTCTTCCCCGGTTCACCCCATGTAATATCTGTACTTCCATGTCATATTTTCCACATCAGCGCTGTACGACGGTTTTAATCAGTGTTGGAACTTTTTCCTAAAGGTATCAACGAAACATGTCTAAGGAAAACTGTCAACGCTAACTCGCTTATTTACTATCGATAGATTGATAGGTCACCAAACACCGATGTTTTTCATCGAACCTTCATCATTCTAAACTGACAATCCTAGCTGATCCATGCTGCTGTTCTATTCAAAAGACCCATTTTTCTTTTTCCCAATGCCAATCATACTAGTTTCTTGTGAACTCGAAAAGGCCTGGAAATTTTATGGGACACCCCTAGTTGAGGTAAGACAAATTTTTGCGTTTTGGTAGACAAACTAAATTTTTTCACAACCAACACCACAACCCTGCGCACTGACCAATAGTCGAAATTTGAATTCGCTGATGAACTATGAAGTAACCTGCCATCCTGCATTGCATTTAATCCTAAGCATGATGCAAATTCTGTAATAGAATGCACATATCACATTTTCACTCCCGAATTTAAGACTTGATGCGACAATGTAAGTATACATTGTGTTTAAATTTACAAGGTCATGCCCAAACATGATGTTTTATTCGCAAAACTCTTATTCTCCGAAGTAGACGAAGGAGCAAGAGAAAGCGTCGAGGAGATTACAACCAACTCTCTAACTTGCATTACCAGTAAGACCAGGTTAATTTCTTGCAAGCAAGAAGGTAGGCATTGTCTTTATCATTTCTGTACTTGCTTTGGTGTCAATGAATCTTGTCAAGGTTGGTTGGCTGCTCATTGTAACATTCTTTTATTTTTCTGCAGCAAAGTGCCTCCAAGAAATCCAACGACCAGGCACTCACCTAGACCGACCAAAAATAAGGAAGCATAGGTCGACGAAGGGTCTACACCGAGTGCTACAAGAGAAGTTGATTTTGTCTCAAAGACAGAATCAATTATCCACATATCCACCAAAAAGGAATTTTCCCAACCTCCGGTGTTCGAAGACACATAGACAAGCACTGGATCTAAAATGGTGCTCCTGCTTTGGGGAGGCTTGTATAGCAAAATCAACCAGGAGGATTACCCGAAGTTCACACCACACAACAACCCGAATGCCAGAATGTTGGATGATCAAGTGTTCTCGAGCATCATGAGATCATACCTGCACATGGTGGCTTGTTAGACCTCAATTCTTCCTTGTATCGAGACTTTAGGATGGATAATCGACCACGCCAACACAGTGAAATGCACTATCAACAATGCGGAGGGAGAATGCATTGGTGTTTTCCTTCCAGTTGAGGTACACATTATTATAATCTCAGGGACCCAGAGGAGAGGTTAAACACGGATTTCGTGGTAAAATTTTATTAGTGTCATGACACCAGCAAGATACTAGCCTCATGGTTGAAAGAAGAAAATAAATTCACAAACAAAAACACTGGCTGGTACAACATGGTAAATCTCAGAGAACCATACATGTACCTAATGGCTTTAATTTTCCGATTATATGGAGAAAATGATTGCTCGAAATTTTTAGAAGCTTGGATGCCCTTGGCGTATACCATGGTGATTTCTGAGAGTAGTTTCAATTGGGAGCCATTATCTCCAAGCAACTTATTATTAATCTCCTACAGGCCCAGACACCGAAAGAAGGAGAAATTCCAATCTTGTACATGACGTCCTACTTGTTGGACGTAATCTGCACAAGAAATGTCTTCACAGGTATGAATTTAAGTTGGTATATTGTCGAATTGCCTGCACATGTTTATTTCAATATCTTATTGGAAAATAGGTACAAAATATTGTATGCCATGATATGTGATGGGTTCATAGCCTATATATACTTCATTATCTTTATAAAGGAATACCCTAGGCTTTCGATGACAACAAAGAAGATGATAACTAAAGTTGGCCACTGGCACTTCGAAGAGACAAGCACCTATATCAGGGTGTTTGGAGCTACTGGTGCACTGCACCTGTTCCCCGTTCATGTCTTGGATCGTCTCATATTGGGAGAGGTTTGTTACCAGACTATTTTACAAGGATATAATGCTTCCCTCCTAAAGGATAAGAAGAGAGATTTCATTCCCTATGGATTTCATATACAATTTTATATGGTCAAAGACACTGTGCAAGAGAAACAAGAAGGGTTAAATCATCTTGAGTATCGTTTTCCCATAGGCTACTTTTGCAAGCATGATCCAAAGGGTTTAGTTTCCCAGCATGCTTCCCAGGTATCCTCCTATTGGCCGTATGCTCATGATAATTTTGAAGATGAAATATTTACAGAGGGAACCTAGGACTGGGAGGAGGTACTGCATAGAAGGGATAATCCCAATATGATCATATTGAAAGCGATGTCTATGGATGAACAAGTTGAGACAATAGAACAGACAACTCAAGAATCCCTCAGGGTAAGAGAAGAAAACAAAGCAGTAGAAGCAACAGAGACATGCATGAGGGGGATGCTATTACTGGAAGAAGACGAAAGAGATATACAAAGGTCAGAATAAGATCCCCCACTTAACCCTTTGATATAACCCTTGAGGATTATCCCGGACGACACAAACAATCACGGAGAAGAGCTAAATGGCTCAGAGACAATTCCACTAGAGGAGACCTTCGACCAATAAAACCCCAACCTCATGTCACCACAGGAAGGATTGCCGATGACTACTACAACTCAGCGGTGGATAACAAGAGAATCAAGTGGGATGGGTGTGCTTATTCTCCTCATAGACTTAATTACCATATACGACGACGAGGGAATTTCATATGTTTCGCGCATAACCCCGATACCAATCATAGAAGAGGAAGAACTAGGAGAAGCTCCATCTTCCGATGCTTTGATGCCAAATCCCCATGAAGGAGAACATGAGGCTAGGAGAACTTCAAATATTGAATTTCTCGACCAATTGGGAACACATCCTTAGAATGAGAGCTCCAAGAATGACTTGGGTGCCGCTGAACCAAAAGAAGAAAGGAAGCTTCTAGAAATCGACATCTCAACGGTCGAACCACAAGCTAATGTCGATCCTATGCCTACTTCCCCATCTAGGACCAAGAATCCACCAGCTGACGAGCACCAACATGAGGCCAAGTCACCAGAACATACAAATGTTTCCCCTGCTAAGGAACTACGAGAACCTGCCATGAAACATCTCTATACGACATGAAGCCTAAGCAATACTTTGTCCTGGGGAGATCAACAGATTCCTGAACCAATGGATGAAATCGCTGATATACATGAAATTTCTTATGATAGGAAAAGGAAATAAGTAATGAGAATAACTACCAAGAAAATGAGGCTCACACTCGATAAAACACTTCTCATAACCACAGAGGAAACACTGTTTGACACATAAAATGCTAAGATGACTTAGCTAATAGGAGCGGCTATGGATATAACCAATGCTACTTTGGACAGGGCAAGAAGGGATGAAATGGAGGTAGCCTCCATGAAGAAAGAGCTATACCATTTGCGACATCAAGCGGAATATTATGAGAATTCAAATTAGGAAGTGGTACTCCTGAAGCGTGATTTACGAGAAATTTATGCACAATTCACTAGCGAAAGAGATCTCTTCACCGCTTACATAGATGATTTTCAAGAAGATACCCTCATGGGGATGGCAACCTATAAATACATGTAACAATGGTATGAAAAGGCACATCAAACCTTAGAATGGATAGACTACATCAACGAAGTGAAGAAGGGTCAATATACATAGGAGCATGACATTCGAGTGTTGATGGATATCAACATCACCTGGATAAAGAAGGCAGTTGAACATTGGGTAAGCATGGTCCAGGAAACTCAACGGACAATGAAAGAAAGATGGGGAGAGTGTGAGAAATATTGGGAGAAAATCAATCGGGAAATGAGGAGCATTGACCTACCAGAGTTGGTCCACTAGAAGATTTCGCCAATCTACATGACATAGTTAAACAACATCAAGAGAAATACCTAGAATGAGAAGAAGAGATTTCCCAAATTTCAAGCATGATACCAGGTCAAGTGAAGAAGTTCATGGAACCCCCGTTTAAAGATCTAGCAATCCTACAACGCTTAAGTGTCAAGGTAATCAAGTACAAGGAATGAAAAATAGAGATAAAAGAGGCCCTCTCTGCTCCGATGGATCAACACAGGTTTCCATATGCAAATACATGCAAAGATCTCTTCATTAAGTGGTTAGAGTACGAGAAGAACAATCCACTTCAGTGAAACCACTAGATGAACAAAAGAGAACTGATAGATAAATCTGCCACGTGGCATTTTCTTAATTTAACACAACTTTAGTAGCTATTTTTAGTTTAGTTATTTTTTGTTATAAATAAGGGCATCAACCTGGGACAAATGGTCGATGGTTTTGGAGAGAAAGACTTTTTCTAGAATTTTGTAAGAGAATTATTTCAGTGCAAGTTACTTTAGTTAAGAAGTTCTGTTTAGAACCAAAGACACTTCTATCATCTAAGGCGTGAATGTGATTGGACTGAGGGGGATTATCTATGTCTTCAGATTCAATATTTGCTGCTGTATTGAGTAAGAGTTGTTGTTTCTGTTATTTAAAGTTACCTGATAATTCTATAACAATTATTTTATTCTAGTTGATGAATAGAAATCAATTGTGTTAAGCTGTGATTGATAATAGAGCATCATAAATTACTTTTATTGCACTAGCTTCTTGTCACATGTATACTTTTCTTTTCTGTAACTATTATCTCAAACAATGTTGAATGTCCACTAATAAAAATGGTATTAATGCTGGTTTGAATTAGTTTAGATCTTCTTCGTATGTATGCTAAGGTATAGAGGTTATCCCACAAAAAACCTAGCCTTCTCCCAACACACAATTTAACTTCCCTCTGCCATTTAGATTAATCTTTATCTTTCTTTGTTATAAATATTAGGAAAAGAACCAAAAAGAGAACTGCCCATCCTGAGGAAAGGTTTCATAGAAAAGACACATCTGTCAATCGTGATTGAAGCCCATCAATAATTCCATCCAGATCACAAATCTGAAGAACCTTACCACTCATCAAATGCTTATGAGTCTAATTGGGCCTCTTAAGCGGGTTTGGTTCCTGCTATTGAGTTAAAGGGACCTCAGACCCCTCAATAGGTTC
>JASDQU010027735.1:11732-26199 GCA_032191745.1 Picea mariana | reverse complement strand
CCCGAAGTTGCACCCGTTAATCCTCCCAGTATTTTCGAGAGGAAGAACATGGTGGACCAACCAGAATCAACGAGTCAGACCCGAACTCCTACGCCCTTTAGCCTGGAGGCAGAATTGGCCAAAATTAAAATCTCTATCCCACTTATAGAATTGATTAGCAGAGGCGGTTATCGTTCACAGGTACTAAAGGCATTAGCCATCGAACCTGACATAGGCACCAGGGCCTTGGCTATTGGATCAGTGACTCATTCAGACACTGTAAACCTCACTGATGATCATCCCGAACTCCTTTTCGGACCTGAAGTAAATGGTCGAGACGATACCGGTGATGTAGCTCCCTTTTATATCAGTTTGAACATACATGATTTGATATTGCATAATGCCATGCTGGATTCAGGTGCCTCACATAATCTGATGCCTAAAGCAGTAATGGAAAAACTGGGTTTGGAGGTCACTAGGTCGTACAAAGATCTACACTCGTTTGACTCCAGCAAAGTCAAATGTATTGGTTTGATTAAAGATTTGTGCATCACCCTGGTGCTGATCCCTTCTAAAAGTATGGCAATGGACGTAGTGGTTGCAGACATTCCGCCAAAGTATGGAATGTTGCTCTCCAGGTCCTGGGGAGATAAGCTGAAAGGAACCCTGCAGCTGGATATGTCTTACGCCACTATACTAGTGTTCGGACAACAGAGAAGGTTATACAGAGAAACACTGATGAAGTATATGGTCAGTAGTCAAGAGAAACCACACAATTACCCCCTTTACTCTTCCCATTCCGATTTGGATTCGTTCATCTTGTACAAAGATGGTGATACTAAAGAACCAGATATTCAGCTGGTGGGAGATGTATCTAGTGAAGATGAAAGTCCAGAAAATGGTGAGGCTGCAAAGATGGAAAATGTAATCGCTGAAGATTTCCCCGCTGATTTCTGGAGTATGGATTTCGACGGAGCTGTGAGTAAAGAAGGAGCAGGAGCTAGAGTCTAGTTGCATAATCATCGGAAAAGGTATTCAGAAAATCATTCCTATAAGTTAAATTTCCACTGCACTAACAACGTTGCCGAGTATGAAGCTTTAATGCTCGGTCTGAAGCTGTTGAAAAAAGTTGGTGCTAAGAAAATAATGGTAAGGGGTGACTCTGAATTAATAATCAAACAAATTAAAGGAGAGTATGTTGCTAAACACCAGTGCCTTAGAGCCTACAGGAATGTTGTTCTTGATGCCTTGAAGTGTTTTAATGAAGTTGACTTGCAGGCAATGCCAAGGGGACAAAATATTCTGGCTGACGGATTAGCTACGTCAGTTGCTTCCTGCAAGATTCCTTTCCGCCAAACTCGCCCATACACTGTTGAAGTGAAATGCAGACCGACAGTGCCCGATAATATCAGGTACTGGCAAGTGTTTGGAAATGACGATCAGATAGAGGACTTTCTGCAATGCAAGAACGATTTTGAATGTACAAACATAGATGTAGAAAATGAAAATGAGAATGTAAATAAGTTTGAATTTGAAATAGATAGTGTGAATATTGTAGATACAGTAGATTCAGGAGAGTTAGGAGATGACGAAATAGATGCCGAAATTTTACAATTGAAAAGCAATGTGTTGCCTAGAGGGCTTGTCCCTTTAGAAGATCTGTTCGACAATGACAATGTAGCTAGGAAGCCAAAAATAGAAGCTCATGGGCAAGAGGTAGAGGACTGCAATATAGGAACTAAAGAGAAGCCTAGGATGGTCAAACTGTCCAAATCCTTACCCCCAGAACAAAAGCTTAAGTACATTGGACTATTCAAAGAATATTCAGACGTTTTTGCCTGGGGTTATGAAGATCTAAAAGCCTATGACACCAGCATCATACAACACAGGATTCCCATAAAGGAAGACCATAAACCGTTTAGGCAGAAACTTAGGAGGATAAATCCCAAGTTGCTTCCCTTGATAGAAAAAGAGATTAAGAAAATGTATGATGCCAAGATCATAGTCCCACTACGTTTCTCTAAGTGGGTTTCTAATTTAGTCTCCACACGTAAGAAAACCAGGGAAATCAGACACTGCATAGATTTCCGTAATCTAAACAAAGCATCCTTGAAGGATAATTACCCCTTGCCTAAAATGGATCACCTCCTGTAAAGAGTGGTCGGATCCAGTCGAATTTCTCTGCTAGATGGTTTCTCAAGATACAACCAGGTCCTAGTTCATCCAGACGATAAAAAAAAAACCGCTTTCACCACACCATGGGGGACTTTCATGTACGTGAAAATGCCTTTTGGTTTGATGAACGCAAGAGCCACGTTCCAGAGGGCAATGGATATCGCCTTCGTAGAAGAGTCATGTAAGTTTATTTTCATTTATCTAGATGATGTGACTGTGTTTTCCCAATCCGATGATGAACACCTGCGGCATCTTAGACAAGTTTTCAAAAAGTGTAGAAGGTTCGGAATCTCCTTGAATCCCAAGAAATGCCTTTTTGGGTTAGAAGAAGGCAAATAGCTAGGACACATCATCTCTAAAGAGGGAATCAAAATTGACCCCAGCAGAATAGAGGCCATACTAAAATTAGAACACCCGAGGAACCTCAAATAACTACAGTCCTGTATAGGGCAAATTAACTTTCTTCGAAGATTCATTCTGAATCTGGCCGAGCTCCTCTGAAACATTACAAACATGCTTAAAAAGGACGCGAAAATTAAATGGGATCCTGAGTCTAGAAAATCCTTCGAATAGGTCAAACGAGCACTCACAGAAGCCCCAGTTTTGATTAGTCCCGATTTCACTAAAGATTTCTATCTTTTTTCTTTCGCTTCTGAACATACTATAGCAGTTGTATTACTGCAGAAGAACAATGAAGGGTATGAACAACCCATAGCTTTCTTCAGCAAAGCTTTAAGAGATGTTGCCCTGAACTATAATATTATGGAGAAGCAGGCTTTTGCTTTGGTAAAGGCTATAAAGGACTTCGGGGTCTATATTCTCCATTCTCACATCATAGCTTATGTTCCCAACGCGATAGTAAAAGATATCCTGACACAAGACAACCCGGACGGGAGAAGGGGAAAATGGATCGCAGTTATTCTGGAATATGACATAGAAATTAAGCCCACAAAACTGATCAAAGGCCAAGGCCTTGCTAAACTGATGGTTGAATCTAACTTTCAGTCTCTCGACATTAATTTTCTATATGTGGCAGGTGAACAGGGCGAGATGGCGACTCCAAATGTTAGAGAGGTTTTTCTCAACTCTCCATCGTATGCAGACCTTATATTCGTGTTACAAAATTTTACAAGCTCCCCCTGGTTTAACTAAAACTAAAGCTAGATTCTTAAAGTTGCAAGCATTGAAATTATGTATTCTAGAAGGAAATTTGTATTGGAAAGACCCTACAGGTATTCTTTTAAATTGTTTACTGAAAGATGAAGCTGAAAAAGTGTTGCAGAAGTTTCATGCAGGAGAATGTGGTGGCCATTTGAACTGGAAGGTTACAGCCAACAAAATACTCAGAGCTGGATTTTACTGGCCCACCCTGTTTGCAGACGTACATCAGAAAGTAACAGCATGTCACCAATGCCAATTGTTTGAGGGTAAAAGAAAACTCCTTCGTTTACCTCTTAAACCAATATCAGTTGAGGCCCCTTTCCAGCAATGGGGACTCAATTTCATTGGAAAAATACACCCTCCGTCTTCAGGCCAACATAGGTGGATTCTTACCGCCACCGATTATTTTACCAAATGGATCGAGGTTGTACCAAGTAGGCAAGCCACTGACTCTGTTATTATTAAATTTCTGGAAAATAATATTTTGTCTCGTTTTGGCTGTCCTAGAAAGATCATTACTGACAATGCAGCTGCCTTTCGGTCAAAGAAACTCATTGATTTCTGCAATCGTTACCACATTGGCTTGGGGCATTCCACAACCTACTACCCTCAGGGAAATGGGTTGGAGGTATCCTCGAACAAGACTTTGGTAAATATCATCAAGAAAACATTGCAGGAGAATAAAAAATCCTGGCATGATAAGCTGGTATTTGCTTTATGGGCAGATAGACTGACTACCAAAAGATCAATTGGTATGTCACCATACCAGTTGGTTTATGGTACTGAGGTCGTTTTCCCAACTTCTTTGGGAGTCCATGTTATGAAGTTACTTCAAGATATTCAAGCTGAGCCAAACGATTCCCAGAGAAGAATCAGTCAAATGATTCATCTGCAGCAGACTAGGGAAGATGTTTTCAACAAAACACAGGTCATCCAAGAGAACATCAATAAGATCTTTGACAAACGAACCAAGGAGGATGATTTTGAGCTGGGAGACCTAGTGTTGAGATGGGATGCCAGGAACGAAGACAAGGGAAAGCATGGGAAATTTGATCATCTATGGACAGGGCCCTACATGATCCAAGCTTTCAGAGGAAAAAATGCCTTTTCGCTAAACAACGCCGATGGGTCAGATCTTCTAGGAGCACCTGTGAATGGCAGAATGCTGAAACATTATGTCTCACCTCAGTAAGAAAATTGAAGAACTCACTCTCCATTGTACATATCGGTTTTTAATTATTAGTCTTTACTTGCATTTTTTGAAGTGAGGGACATTGGTCAGTTGGTTGAAGCCAGAAGAGAAGGCCCTAAGCCTCTGATCACTGTTTTTCGAATTTTTCCTGAGAATAAGACCAACAAAGGCTACTAGGGAGATATGTTCGAAATGACCAGGAAACTGGATTCTTGGCACTTAACAGGGCAAGTACCATCCCCAGGTGGAGCCGTTGTTATCACCCCATAAATTATGGGAATCAACTTATGACTTGGATATTATGGATATTATCTATATCTAGTGTTCTTGTTGGAAATTGATTTTCATTTTGAAAAAAGAAAAGAAAAAGGAAAGAGGGCAAAAGAATTGAAGCAAAAAGCCCCATGCAATAATAGTAACTCGGTCATACCTTTCAAGCATGACCAAGTTCTTTTAAATTTTCAATGTTGATAGTTTAGTGAATACATCTGATCAGACCATCTAATCCTGGTCAGATAGCCCCTAGGTTAGAACTAGTGAATACATCTGATCAGACCATCTAATCCTGGTAAGATAGCCCCTAGGTTAGAACTAGTGAATACATCTGATCAGACCATCTAATCCTGGTCAGATAGCCCCTAGGTTAGAACTAGTGAATACATCTGATCAGACCATCTAATCCTGGTCAGATAGCCCCTAGGTTAGAATTTGTGAATAAATCTGACCAGACTGTCTAACCCTAGTCAGATACCCCCTAGCAAGAATAATATCTTAACCCAACAGTTTAATCTGGGTTATTTGTCTCGTGAAAGTAGGTTAGAATGTTGATTAACTGTTTGGACTGCCTTGCCCAAATAAAACCAGATTGATGAAGATGCCACCCCATGTCTCCCATGCCTAAGTATAGTTGAAATGATGTCCCCTTGGTGGTGTCTAAGACAAAGTTTGGAAAAACCCATAACAAAGCACTAATCCTAAGTTTTTCCTACACATGACTTTTCCGCTCCTGACATATGTCTCTTTCACTTTCCCATGGTCCAGATCACGGCACCTAGATCAACGGTTCACATAGCATTCCGGACCCCCCCTTGCGTTCTACCTTTAACGGAGGGGGGGGGGTCCGGAATCGTCGAAAATATCCCCGCAGATCTGGACGGTCCAGAAGAGAGCGCGTGAATCCACGGCCCACATTAGATTCCGGACCCCCCCCCCGCCCGTTCTACCTTTAACGAAGGGGGGGGGGCTCCAGAATCGGTTATAACTAAGGCGCATATCTGGACGGCTCAGCGCAAAGCGCTTATATCTAAGGTCTGTATTGGATTCTGAACCCCCCGCCGTCCGTTCTGCCTTTAATGGAGGGGGGGGGGTCTGGAATCGGCATTAAAAAGCACGTTGAGATCTATGGTCAGAAAAGAAGCGCGCAGATCTATGGCTCACAAAGGATTTCAGACCCCCCCTGGTGTCCTGCTTTTAATCAAAAGGGGGGGGGTCTAGAATAGATATTTCCCATAGGCGGGCCCATTATCACAGGTGTCACAAGTCCATTGGTTCTCAAGTCTCGTCCCTCACATGGTGTCTGACAGTCGCCGCTCATGGACATCATCCTCCACTAAGTCCACTTGTCCCACCTGCTTCCGGGTTTGAGTCCCGTCCCATAACTGTTGTCAGTCCCTGCTGTCGGGCCTTTATCCTTCCATTCATGATCGGCCCCTTTTGGCAACTTTCACCTCCAATCACCAGCCTCCACGTCACCTCTCTGTATACTTTGGCCACCCTCATCTGCCAACTCATCCCAAGTGGCCCATTGTCAATTAATAACTGGGCAATATACCCGTTGTCATGCTGACCGTTTTCCCGCGTCCAATCGACCCATTTTTTAATAAAACTACCATTCTCCCTGTTCATTCGTTATTCATCCATCGCGTCGGAAACCTCTCATTCCTCCATTGCTTCTGCATCGCCTTCACCTACAGTCCAGTTGACCCCACTAACATATTGTTTATTTGCAAGTACAGTTGCTGAGATGGTGTCAAAGCCCAGACAAGCAGAAGAAGAAGAAAATCCTTTTCTTCCTCCTCCGGTTGACCTGGATAAAGTTCCCTTGGTTGATAAAGACCGTTTGATAGTGGATACAGTCTGCAGTTTCAACTTTTCTGATCTGCAGTCATGGCTCCAGGAGGTATTCGTGGACCAAAGTGACGAAATTGGACTCTGGGAGTCCAATTTGCCCATGTATCTCTTACCCTAGATTCATAATTTCCCAGAATTCGCCCTCAAATGCCAAGCACATCACATCCCCGACCAGAAAGCCATTGTTTCCTCGTCTGGAGACGTCCTCTTCTTCATCACCCCAGAAGATATTGACCAAATGATGCAGATAACCCGTGTTGAATCTGCATCCCCGTTCAACTTAGAAATCCTCACTGAACTATACCAGAAAATGACATTCCCTCAGAGAGCTTAGATCTTCGAGATTTTTCTCCCCACTTCCACTCCACTCCCTTCCACAAATCCCCCCTACCCTTCTTCCATGTTTTCCACCAAAGGAAATCAAATTATCTCTTCCCTGTGTGCCCTGCTTGAGTACTATTCTGATCAACGGGTAGATGAACCCATCCTGGGTTTTCTATCTATCTTCTCAAACGATGAACAGCCGACCACGCAGTTCGACTACAGCACTTTCCTAGCCAATAACATCCATGAACAATTTGTGAATTTCGCCACAGAGGGCATGTTCAGGTATTCATCCATTCTGGCTTACATGTTCGTATATTTCCAAGCCGACAGATTCAATTTCTCCATGCAAAAGATGGACGCCAACGGGAGGCCCCAGCCAGTCACAGCGTGGACTTCTCTTCTGAAACACAATTCTGTCGAATACGACTTCACAGCGCTCATTGACCAGTTTTACCACTCTGTGGTAAGTATGTTGAGTGGCATGCTTGAGCCACGAATAAATGATGAAGTCCGGAGAATTCTACACCTCTTGGAAAATGCGAAGATAGGAGACTGGTACTTGTATCAGAATCACTCTGAGATCCGAGTTTATGGGTGCGAATTGGCACCTTACAAGCTGCCGAGATATATACTGGTAAGAATTTTTGCATTGGAATATATTAGACAAATAATGAATTCTGATGATATTCACTTTGTTTCCCTTAAGAAGAAGCAACAATTGCGGATCAAGGGGAAGATTGGCTCTTTCATCTGCAATAGTAGAGGCGCAGGTGATGAAGCAGATAGAATGTTAAGGGAAATGAAATTCCTTACAAGTTTCACCTGGCATTATGATCCCTGCAGGATCATTTCTGAAATGAGAGTGAAAAATAAAAACGTCCCATATGCGCATGAGCCCAAGCCGGAAATCGAGAGATTTGCGAATCAGACAGAGTGGGAGCCTGATACGCTGATGGACGTGGAACAGCAAATTGACGTTGAATAGCAGACGCCTCCAACGAGTATTTTACCCACTACCACACCTCAGTTTCCCAAGGAGAAGAGGCCTCGACAGGAATCGTCTCCTCTTGTAACAAAGGTGTCATCAGAGGAATTTCAAACGCACTCCAAAATAATAAGGACAGTTTCAACGCCCGGCGCAACGATCGAGCAGGAAATTTCGACTTCCACAATATCTACCACAAAGGTCAAGCCGGTCACTCTGCCTTTCAGCTTGAGTCAGCACAAGGCAATAACACCAGCTATAAAATCCACATACTCTCCCACAGATGCTCCACCAAGCAAGACCGGGCCCAAGCTGGGCATTTTCGAAAAGTATGATTTGATCAAGAAGAAAAACCAAACTCTTACTACCAGCACTTATGCCCAGTTCCAGAAGCAGTCGTCCACAGCTCAACACAGGCTCCTTTCAGCATTTGATACAGAGAAAGGTAGGATGCATATGGCTTACCTCCAAGCACAAGTGTCGGATCCCAAGATTATATCAGATTATAAAAGGGCCACATTTGAGTTTCAGGCTAAAGACGTGCATCCAGCAGATCAGATGGATCTGCACAAGCAAAATGGCGAGATGGTTTTCCACACTTTGGCCCATGCTACATCTTCTGCATCAAAATTTCGGGTAGCTCTGAGTAATGCCCAGACCCAACTGAAGCTGGAGAAAATATCATCTTTCGCAAAAGACAACAAAATCAAGACACTAGAGGAGCTGGTCCTCAAAATCGGTTACGACCCTGCGAACGTCAAGGCTGCCGAAGAGATGATTAAAAAGAAAAATGTTGACATCGCGTCCTTAAGAAAACAGCTAAAGCTCCCTCCGACAGAGCACCCACAGGCAAAGGAAATAGCCGAAAAGGAAGGGGAAAAGGATGAGATGTTAAAATTACTCATGGAGCAGAATGCTCAGCTAAAGGAGATGGAGGCTGAGATGGAGAGGCTGCTAAAGGAGAAAGAGCAAGCAAATCCATTGGAAGGCAATCCATTGAGTGCTATCCCAATTGCAGGTTGAGCACAACAATAGTGACAGTCGTTCCATCTACTGCATCAGTACCACTACCAGAGGGAACAACAGACTTGGCCAAGTCTATGGAGAGGATGAATCTGCAAGAGTCATAAATCGGCAGGCTTAAGAAAGAAGTGGAAAATCTCCAAGAGCTAAAGACTTCTTTCCAGACAAGTCTATCCAAAGAGAAGCAGGTGAATGAGCAAATCAGGAAGCAGTTACAGCAGCTCCAGAAACAGATAATGGTAGGAAAGACTTTGGCAGAGGTGAAAGAGATTGTGTGGACAGATATTTCTAAGTCCATGAATGAAATCTGGCCAATGGTTCAGATCATGTTTGAACAAAATGAGTTGCTTGAGATGAGTAAGCAAGTTGTTGAGAAGATCAGGATGGAGTTGGGAGACATGCAAGCACAAGCAAATGAAATCATAAGGTTCCTGAATTCAAAGACCATAGAGGAACTAGAGGAATTAAAGATTGAGGACAGGACAGAAACTATACTTGAAGTCAAAAGGGTTCTAGCCAAAAGGGGCCTCATGCTTCAGCTTGAGGAGAAGATTCAAGTCATGGATCAAGGAGTGCAGAAGTTTTTCAATAAGATAGATGCTATCCAGAGGAAGGGACTTCCTGGCCTGAAAGTCATTAATGACAAGTTAATGACGCTACCTGATTACAAGAAAAGGTTGACTGAAGTGTCTAAGGACAATTCCAAGTTTTCAGAGATATAGGGAAGCATCACAGGAAAAGCATTCATGGATGCCTTGTAGTTGGATATTAGTATCCAACATGAAATTAAACACATATTCACAATCAAGCCTACATTTGCTAAATATACAGACATGGATGAAGTGTACCGGAGATTGCTTAAAGTCACAGTGCCAGGTCATATCAGATGGGAGGAGCTGTGTGATCTACTAGATTAGCAGATGAACTGCCCTGATCCAGTCACCTGTCCAGTCAGAAAAGATTGCGAAGGCACTTCACCAACGGCCTACCCCAGAAATTTCCGCATGCAGTTGTAATGAGTCATCAAATAGTTTTTGATTAGTTAAAGTAGTTAGGCTAAAAATAGAATGAGCACGTCCTGATCAGTTAGGACAGGAACGTTTGTAACTTGAATTATAAATACTTCAATTCTCGAAGTATTGGGGGTTGTTGATTCGCACACCCTATTGCTATCAAGCTGTACTGTTTTTGAGATCGGCCATTAATAAAGAAGAGGCATTTATAGGATTCTTGTGTATGTTCACTGGTGACGTTGATCTTCTAAGTTAAATGTTTTATTTCTTTGTATCCATTTTGTTTTCTGAATCTAATCTTTATGAATAGCGTTATGTTGCAGGATTTATCTCTGATACCCTGTTTCTGATTCTAAAGATTTATATGTTTATCTTCTAATACCTTCAATTAAGAAATTCTTAACTGCTTGTTAGTTGAAGTTATTTTCCTCATCTTTCTTCTACCCATCATTTTAAATTTATAAAGATCCAATGAGTATATTATCTCGCTCTATGGTGGTTCTCTTCATCATTTCTGGTTGCATCGATTATTTGTTTAAATATAGACCCCATAGCCCAATGGATGTGTAGGTCGTCTCAACCAACTTCAAAAACTCATTTACAAAAAAATTAACAGTTAAATTACCTAGCCTAAAATCTGAAATCAAAAAACAAAGCTAAATCACATAGAGAGATCCCTCTCTGAAGCTGGAAGGGCTAGATCCCAGCTTTAAAAGCGGTTGGTTAAGGTTACCTCTGCAAATTTCTTCTCTTCAAACTCTTGGAAATTTACAGAGTGCTAACACCACCAATGGATGCACCCACAATCACATGGTCACATGAAGCTCATAGCCCAAGGTCATATCGTGAAATGGAGCCAGCGCTCACTAAGACAGAAATCGGGAAGCACCTTTTGATTAAGCGATTGGTCACTGCCAGTGGTCACATGAAGGAAGAGGCTTAGAATCCAAAGAAGCCAAAGACGATTGGTTGTAACTAACAGATATGACGAAGAGTTGCGACTGCCAGAGAAGCCAAGGAATCTCAGGGTAATACCCACTAATGATGAACACATTCAACATAACCGCCAAAGAAGACGAAGAGTTGCCATGATGATCATGCAGAGGACTCGGTGTGTAAAAGACATGCATAATAGAGAAGAGGGTGTTGATTCTCTTGTGAGCCATGTTGTGAGGCAGAGGAGACGTAGTGAACAACCCAAAGTGTAGAACAGTGGCGCAGTGAAGAGCATGCGCAGGCATAGCAGATAGAATGGACATGGCACACAGAGGATAAAAGGCAGAAGAATAGAATGCGCAATGTTATGGTGAGCAGAAGGACATTGATGTAGGTAGAGAAGAGTAGTGTAGCAGAACAGTGAAGTGACTAGTAAGCCATTGATAAACATTGTCTCACTGTAATAGATTCCAGCAAGTAAAGATTTATATTTCAGTGTGGTAGGGAGGTTCTAGGGAGGATTGTTGTCCTCAAAAGTTTCAAGTGGGTGCTTGAGCACAAGGAGTTGTAGATTCCATCTGGTTGTAGCCAGAAAAACCAGGGTGGTAGGGAGGTGCAAGGCAAAACTATTGTTCTTTTTTATATAGGTTGGTGCATGTGTAACTGGAAGTTGGTGCTTCCATCTAGTTGGTGTTGGAACACTCCGGGAGTTGGTGCTTCCTTCTAGTGGGTGTTAGAGAAACCAAAGAGTTGGTGCTCTCAGCAAGTTGTTGCTTGTAAAATAGAGGTTGTAGCCTCAAGAAGAGTTCGAGATCATAAGAATGATAATGTACAGAAAATAAATATTACTTATCATATCAAGAAGAAGATGTTTTCCCTTTATGGGTTTCCTCGGGAAATATCTGTCTCTATATATTTCATGTGTGTGATTGATGTTGAATATTCTATTTCTTACTTCCCTGCTTTATTGTGATATTCATTGAGTGTTATGTAAAGAGTTTAAAATGGGCATAATTGTTTAAGCACAGTAACAATTGATTCAACCCCCCCCCTCTCAGTTGTCCAACAATTGGTATCAGAGTTGGTTCCTTTTATCTAAGGGTAGATCCTAGAGATTAAACATGACTAGCCATGAAGGAACTTCAACCAATAAGGCCCCCATGTTCAATGGAACAAACTTTGCCTTCTGGAAAGTTAGGATGAGAACCTACATAATGGATTTAGGTGCAGATGTCTGGGATGTGGTAGAGACTGGTTATGTAAAGCCGATTGTACTAGCTAATAAGGATGACAAGCTAGAATTCAGCTTCAACGATAAGGCTATGAATGTTATTCTGAGTGGGCTTGCAGAAGCAGAATTTGTAAAAGTTATGCACTTAGAAACTTCCAAAGGAATGTGGGACAAACTCATTAGCAGTTATGAAGGTAATGAGAAAGTAAAGGACGCCAAGCTTCAAACCTATGGAGTACAGTTTGAACAGCTAAAGATGAAAGAGGATGAAACTGTTGGGAAGTAATTTTTGAGAGTTGAAGAACTAGTAAATGCAATGAAAGCACTTGGTGAAAAAATTGAGGAAGCCTCTTTAGTTCAGAAAATTTTGAGATCTCTGCCAGATAGGTTCAACCCAAAGGTTTCTCCTATATAAGAACTTAATGATCGAAAATCTTTGGCTTTTGATCAACTTCTAGGAACATTGACTACATATGAAATGAGGATAGTTAAAGATAAACCCACCTCTAGAGAAGCATCATTTAAAGCAGATAAGAATGAGGATTCTGAGACTGATGAAATTGAAGCAAAATTTGTGAGAAGACTAAAGAAAGGATCCGGCAAGGACCAAGGAAAATTTCCCTTCAAACATTTCAACTATGGAAAGATAGGTCACTTTGCATCTAAGTGTCCACACAAGAAACAGGATTAGAATTATGAAGGTAAAAAGAAGTACAAACCCAAGAGATTTGATAAAATGAAAAGTTTATGTGTAAACAATGATGACACTTCAGAAGACATAGATAGTGACTCTTCCTGTGAAGATAAGATTAATGACCTTATGCTTATGTCCAAAGAGAATTATGATAATAAAATCACATGGAGTGATGTTGACGATGAAGAAGTTGTGGTTGACTTGGAAGGAGAACTGGTCAGTGCTCTAGAAGAAATTTCTAGACTTGGATCTAAGAAGAAAAAGAAAAAACAATTGTTGATACAGTTCGAGAAAGACAATAAAGAACATGATGAAGACTTTGCCCTGCTAAAAGTGGAATTAGAAGAGGCAAAGAAAATAGAGGACATTCTGAAACAACAGTTATCAGAAAAGAAGGAAAGATGTGAAGCCTTGGAAGAAGAGGTAGTAAGAACTAGAAAAGAGATGGAGAAGTTTAAAACATTGTATCTCCAAAATCTTCCAAGTATTAAAGACACCGCAGAACTAAACAACATTCTGAACAAACAGAGATCTCTTTTGTTGAAGACTGGTTTAGGTTATGAAATGGTTCAAGCAGCAAACAGCTTGAAAGCAAAGAGCCAGTAAAGATGATCAAGTTCTGAGTCAGCAGACAATCAGACCACGAGAGTACTCTGTCACCAAAATCTAATAAAGACAAGATGATCCCTGATCAAAAACAAAGAGATCAGAAGATGGAACAACAAATGCCAAGAAGAAGGCCATCCTTCAGGGACCAAAATTTATTCCATGGTTATTGTTTTTACTGTTCTAATTTTGGTCATAAGATTACAAATTGTCAAACTAAGTTTAGAGACATGCAACTGAGGAGGTCAAGAAATAAACAATCTTTACAACATATAACTAAGCAACCAATGAATAGACAATGTAGCACCAATCACTTTTACCTAATGAACAATGAGATCGAATGTTATAACTGTCATAACTTCGGCCACAAAGCTGCAAACTGCCATTTGAAGAAGTACAAGGTAGATTCAAGGATAAATCATTTAGCTAGAAATCCCAGCACATGGAAAACGAAAGATAGTGAAAAATGTGGTCTAGTACTTTCAGCTCAAAAACAAAAGGATCCCTGGTATATAGACAGTGGATGTTCCAAGCACATGACTGGAGACAAGGATAAGCTTTTGTCTATAAGTAAAATCAAAATAGGAAATGTAACCTTTGGAAATGATGAACCGGGTAAAATCAAGGGTAAAGGGATGGTGAGTTTAAGTAATGGTAAAGGAAAAGCCTAGGATGTTTTGCTTGTATATGGGCTAAAACATAATTTTCTCAGTGTAAGTCAAATGTGTGACAGAGGATGTGAAGTGGTGTTCACTTGCAAGGATTGTAAGATAAATTATGTAAACTCGGGACAAGTGGTGGCTAAAGGCATAAGGACAAAAAATAATGTGTATGTGATGAAAGAAGATAAAGAAGAATGTCATCTAAGGAAACATGATGAAAATTGGTTATGGCATAGGAGACTTGGACATCTAAACTTTGACCACTTAATGAAGCTCAAAAATATTGAGGCAGTAAAATATCTTCCAAGAATATCAAAGCCACAAGACTTTGTGTGTAAGCCTTTCCAAGTAGG